>CM076569.1:884880910-885020653 GCA_034641835.2 Pinus albicaulis
GGCATGTGGTCAAAATAAAATAATTATTGAATAATAACAAAATAGTTATTATTTAAATATCATACCAATTGGGCTAATTAAAATTTATGTATGCCAAAACTATATGATAAATCGAGCCCAAATGAAATGGGTTGTATACAAAACATAAACATAAATAAGCTATGCTAAATGGCGGGTGCAACAATGGATTAAAATTAGAATCATGTAATACAATTTGAGTGGGCCTAATAGTTAAGAACATGTGTTTCCTCTTAAGAGGTCATAGGTTCAAAACCAGAGGGTGTAGAGTATGTATGCCTTTGTAGACTTAGCAGTCAAATCGTTGCGTGGAGGCGGGTCTCTTGTCCCACAAACACGAGGGTCTCATACACTAATTTGGTGTGTAGCTTGGTCGTGACTTTAAAATTGGATATTAATAATGTAATATCCCTTTAAAGAAATTTTACATAACTTACCCGGAAATTAACTCAACTAGAAATTCTTCCGCAAAATTTGCATTCAATCTACAAAATATTTCCATGTAAAATAACTTCAGAAATTTAAGTTGTCAACATCATAAACAATTTTGCATTACAGAAACCCCAATATTCACGACAAATGGAAAATAGAACATGCAACTGAATAATAGACAATATCAACATGTAGAAGATCTCAAATTTATTTTATTAATATATAAAATGCTATAAAAACAACTAGAAATGGTTGAGATAATGTCCCCAAATAGCTCTACAATAATGTCGCAACTGGCCTCCAAAACAATCTGGAAATAAATTGCACCCTGTGAATCCTGAATGGATCCACCAAGGGAAGAGATGGGTGCTCGCCCACTCTCACTAAATCACCGGGGGGTTTCCATCCTGGGGCTACTACTGAAGTAGAGAAGCAAGTTCTCAAACCTCTCACACAAACACTGATCCAATCTCAGATGTCTCCAAATGACCTCCGCATATCTTTTTATAGATCTGATGGATAGATCTCCAAGCCTCTAGAAGCATCTAATTTTATTATGTTATTATGATTCTAGAAGATTCTCCATGGACTTTATCTTAGTGGCTTTTAATTTAATTCTATTTCACTTAAGTCACTTTTGGGCCCTTTCCTCTAATTAATTATTTTTTCCTTTAATTAAATGACGAATTAAAGTCATTTTTAATTAAGGAAAATGGTAAATCACCCACGATACTCTCTTTGGCCACTATAAGTCACTTCTCAGCATCCCATCCTGAAAATCTCAGCATTCTGGTTCCAACGAGCTATTACACTGAGGTGTTCCATAAAATAATTTTCTCGTAATACCACCTCGAGCATAATTAATTAATTCACGTTCCATAATAATGCTAATTTTGAAAGTTATCGGAATGCAGCGGAACAAAAGAGAAATTTTTTTGATGATGAAATATGCCAAGTGAATGCCATCAAATCCCATAAAAAATCCTCAAAACTCTATCGGAACTCCTGATAACACAAACCTGCTCTAATGGCCTGGCCATCCCCTATCCAGAAAATCCACCCTCGTTGTACTATGGAGGAAAATAAAAATTGGAACACTACAAGTCCTCCGCCCCAAGATTGCTTGCCCTCAAGCAAGCCCTGTTGGACCACCTTGTTGGCTCGATGCAACTGAGACTCAACACCCCGATCCAATACTGATCCAGACTTATGCATGAACACAATAAAATACATAAATACACATAAACGCAGATATGCAATGGAAATAAGACTTTGTTTCATTAATATCACATAACTGAAATATGCTTACAGACATAATGGAAATAAACTAGCTAGGGCGTTGGTAGTTTATCTTTGAGAAGAGATGTGGCGACTACAGGCCTCTAAATTGTGTTACAATGAGGCTCGAAAGCATATTTATTATTTAGAAATAATGGAAAACCCTAAACATCCAAAAACCTAACCCTAGGAGATGAAGCACCGAAACTATGGGCCCCGCTTGGGTAAATTGGTGCATCCACTTCCCATGGATGTAACTTTGGCATATGATCTATGTTTGACGTGCACAATACCTCGTTAGAAAGATATATCCGAGAACTACAACTTTTGAGTGAGCAACATTGGTTAACGACCCATGTTGCTCTCGGTTTTCCAAAAAACGTCGTTTAGGGCCTCAAACTAGCTCTCGAAGTTCAAGACCTGAAAAAACTGTTAAAAACAGTAAACGGTGCTACAATTAAGGAAACTGAAAAACTGGAAGAAACAATGGTGGGGGTCCAAGTGGAATAGGTAGATGGCCACCAATATCCACCTAGATCAGATACAAACCACTGGGCGCTACTATGCCCAGTGTGTCAAACCACCAGAAATAAACTCCTCAATTCCTGGATCCCAAATAGATCTCTCAATGTACATACCATTGACCAATCCTCTTGGATCACAATGCCACCATGGTCAATTATCACCCAAGTCCCATGGCTCAGACTGCCCATTGTCTCTGGCTATAGTAGCTGCTCCATGACACGAATACCAACTTAGAAACTCTCTCCAATCCAACATCTAGCATAAGTCGAGGTTAACCTCTGGCATAGGTTAATGTTGGGCTAGTGCTACTGAAATACTGATGGATTGTTGGTCCACAATCCATGGCCCACTGAAACATGCAACATCTCTCTCATCCAAGGGCTCCTACTGAAATGTGCCCTGAACTAAGAATGATACTCCATCAATAGGATACCAACTCATGACCTCCCACCAATCTAACATATGGACACCTGTGCAAGGGATAAGTCTACTAAGCTGACAATGGTCCACGCTCAACTCTCAATGCTCTGTCCTGTCAACTAATATAATTAGTCCAATAAATCTTGCCCCTCTCCCTATAATGGACAAAAGTGGGCAAGCTATGTTGCAAGCCCTGTCTACTGTTTATATACCCTTGGAGAGGGTTGCTGCCTAAAAATGTTGCAGTTGTGATGGGCGACACTACCTCTGTTTGCACCTCATCAATGGGTAGACCCAAATATCAATGAATTGTTGTCTCCCTCGCCGGATAGGAAACTCCATGCTCCTCCAGCCCACTAATCCTCTACAACGTTGTCTTGCCATACTCCAGCAGCTCCTGAGGACAAGTGCCTGTAAAGGCTGCCAACTTACTAATTGTCTGTTCATCTGTCTCCTCCTCATCAATGGTTGATCCAAAGGGTGGTCACTCATCCTCCTCCATCACGAGCTCACTGTGATCCTTCGACTCACCCTCCACAAAAGTATCATCATGCATACTGGGCATATCCTCATCCTTAGTTGACTCATGCTCCACCATATTTTCTCATGTTGAATCATCCCAGGTGACTCATCATCCTGAATATCTCCCCTAGAGTCCTTTGACTACTCCCCATATACGTCAGAATATATAGTCGACCTACTATCAATGACTCCACATGACTTCTCATGCTCCCTAGAGAGGTCCTCATATGACCCCATGGACTCACCCAAAGAAGATTCATCATCCTGGCATACAAAAGGATCATCCTCTTGCTCTACCTCTTCCACCTCATCTACATCTCTCAAGCATGAGTATTCGGGTCCCCAAGGTTCTTTGCAGATGAAGCAAAGACCCTTCCTCCTCAACGCATTCTTGCTGCCTGATCCTCCAAAGTGAGGCAACTCCTTCCTGGTCAATTGCTTCCTGAATAGCCCAATGTTATGCTCAACCAGCCGTTTCAGCTAGCTCATATGCAGCAAGTGAGACCAACTTCTCTCTCCTCCAAATTCTCAGCAATCTAGTCTGCAACCCCCGACAAATGGCATCATGACCCCTCATACATGATGACAAAATAGATCGCATGTGTGCTACAGCTGTGTTAGGATGATGTTTCCTAATGTTGAAGAAGCATTGGAACATATGTAGGATCAATTCATCACACTCCAGCTCAAACATGAGGTCATAAAATCTAACCAAGGCCATGACTTCTAGAATCTCTAGCCTCTTCCCAAAGGTAGGACCCTCACTATTATCCAAATCCTACAAGGTCTCCACTTAGTCAACTTGGAGACTCCCCTCATAATGTTATCATTGTAAAGAGGTATAGGTGCAGTCAAAGTCAATATACTGCGAAGACATGAGGCAACTTGAAGTTTGACTCCTACACAAGGGTGCTTCAAATACTTGGGTTGTGCTAAGGCAAGCATGGCTAGTTTTAGGGCCCAAATCAAGATTCTCCCATCTGACTAATCCACTTCGGAAATGAGTGAATCAAGCTCTTCTAGTTTGAGAAGGGCTTTGGATGTAACCCTTATACATCTCAGTTTTGTCCCAAGTTTGAAGATTTTGTGTCCCAAATCATGTTCTTTCTACAACTGTTCTTGTTGTATAATAGAAAGTATTCCCTTATAAAGGGCTTTGTTGATTGTTGCTGCTGGTTTGTTAAGGGAGTTTGTGAAGGTTTCATCCATTTTTAATCCAATGAAGCCAACTACATCAAGCTGACTTGTGCATGATTCAATATATAGACTTCTCACAACACAAAAACTCTTACAAGATGCATGGACCCCATACCAACGTACTAGGCCATATATATTATCAACACTATATTAAAGGGACAATATTATTTTAATCAACATATCAAGACATACCTTCATTATCATCATGGCATATATGTGAATAGGACTCAACAGTGCCTTCAAACTTGGCACTTCAGCCTTTGAGAATGTGGTTGCCCACGTCATAGACAATGTACCGCACAACAAAACAAGGAGATGAATTCATACAACTTTCCAACGAGGACTCGGCCCCAATAAAACAGGCATCGACCCAACAAAAGGAGGGAATCGTAACTTAGTCACCAAGAAAGGTAAATCGTGCCACTCTTTCACTGCAAAATTTGAAAAATGGATAACGTCCAACCACGTTGCTTCTGCCGCAGATAATCCTACTCTCGTCCATCTAGAAAAGAGTCACGACCTGCTCAGCGTTTTTAGCAATATTTCTCTTGAATACGTTGGAAAAAGCTGCTAAATGTCTAATAAATTCGGCCCAAATGAAATATTCAGTTCTGTAAACGACTGTGGAAGCACATAATATGGGCTTCTCTTGGTTCAGGAATTCGTCCAGCATTCAAATCCTCTGAAACTAGTGTTGGAACTTGATACACCAATCACACCCTCCTTAAAAATGACTCGGCTTCCCTTGAGGGAAGAAATTGTTCTCCTCTAAACACGCCTTGCAGAAATGAATGAAAAATTGGATCACCAAATTGAATGTCCCTTATTGCACATATAAATATGAAGAAAATCAACTCGGCCTTGAAAGATGATGGGATTAGATATCAATCTTGGAATGACTCTATGCTCTTCGTGCAATTAATAAAATTTGAGTTGGAAATACATGTTGTTGCTCGGTTTTGAGGTTTTTCGACATCCAATATTTGAAGTTTTTAAATGACGGCCTCCCTTTTCTTATTGTTGTGCTGACATGGACCAGTCTGTAGAGTGGCCACAACTCGTTCTAGTTTCACGTCGACCCCATGTAGCAAGTGACGTCTTATCCGCACCTATCGACCTGCTAATGACATGGCAGCTCCAGCTCGGACCGCTGGATTTTGCGCTTGGTCCATGTTAATTTGGATGCACGATGGTTAATAAACTCACTGTCATCCACCCTTTAATAGTGAATCTTGACGCTGAATTCCGTCGCACGAGTTTTAATAGACTTCGCCCGATTCTTGAAATATCATGCGTAGGTGTTCTTCCTCGCTCAAAAATTACGCCTCCTTTCCTCGTGAAGAAATATGTCCATAATGTAACTTGTTCTCGGGCCGATGATTTCTCGGAGATTTCATGAACAACAACTCAAAGCATATACATCAGCTCCCATATGCACCGCAATCGACTCTCCCAAGTGAAAAATACTCGAACGTCGCTTGATGGCTCAACACACAAACACCTATTAACGGTCGTGGCTGCTGGCGATGAGTTTCGACATGTTATTGGTATCTTCGAACAGAAACTCGACCTTCAGCGAATTGGATGGCTACGAAAAATCAACTCCTGAATTTAAAGACGCGTCCTAGCTGAATAGCGTGACGTCTGAACAATTGCAGTTGTGAAATTTGGCGGCTCGATCTCTGCAAATATGGTACTGGATCTCCTCAATCTCAACTGCAAACACAGACCTGGGATGGTTGCATATCTGCTTTCAAAATTATCTAGAAGTGTGAGCCTTCGGTGGACACATGAACATGTTTCGGCTTTCACAGCTCGATCCTCCCAAACTCACCGCGTTTGGTCAATGCGGTATTTGCACTACAGACAGTTCCGACTTCCCTTTTTGCAGTGGTCAATAATTCCCACGATCATGATATGATTCAATGTGGATTTTAATGCGTTCACCCACTAACCGACAGTCAATACAAACTCGTCATCCTGGAAAATATGTTCCCGGACTAAATAAAATTTGGAATAATGTGTGGCTTCACAAACTGAACTTGGCCAAAATAGAAATAAAATGGGTCCTCTTGCAATAAACCCTAGCTTCTTAAATTCTAGAAATTGAGTGCTTTTTGTATACAGTGTTTTCGTTCCAACTCCTACAATAAACTTGTCCCGGCCAAGAAACCCTTAGGTTGGCAGGAAGACGAGTTCTGATACCACTATAAAATTTCTTTCAGGAAATTTTACCTAACTTCCTGAAAATTAACTCAACAAGGATTTTTTCTACAAAATTCTCATACAATCTACAAAAGATTTGTGTGTAAAATAACTTTAGAAATTTAAGCGGTCAACATCATAAACAATTTTGCATAACAAAGACCTCAATATTAAGGGCAAATGGAAAATAGAACATGCAACTGAATAATAGAAAATATTAACATGCAGAAGATCTCAGACATATTTTATTAATATATAAAATGCTAGAACAACAATTAGAAATGGCTATTGACCTCCAAAACAATCTAGGAGTAAACTGCAATCTGTGAATCTTGAGTGGATCTACCAAGGGAAGAGATGGGTTCTGGCTCACTCTCACTAAATCTACTAGTGAAGCAGAGAAGCAAGTTCTCAAACCTCTCACACAAACAATGATCCAATCCAAGATGTCTCCAAATGACCTATGCTTCTCCTTTTATAGATGTGATGGATAGATCCCCAAGCCTCTAGAAGCACCTTGTTTTATTATTTTATTATTATTCTAGAATATTCTTCGCGGACTTTATCTTAGTGAATTTTAATTTAATTATATTTCACTTAAGTCACTTTTGGGCCCTTTCCTCTAATTAATTATTTTTCCTTTAATTAAATTATTAATTAAAGTCATTTTTTAATTACGGAAAATGCTAAATCTCCCACGGTACTCTCTTTGGCCACTATAAGTCACTTCTCAGCATCCCATCCTGAAAGTCTCCTCATTCTGGTTCCAACAAGCTATTTTTTTTTCCAAAGAAAAAAAGCGAACTTTCTATTAAGTAAATAAAAAGTTACAAAGTATATGCCCCATGGCATTTAATAAAACTGTATGTTTTTCCCCCAAGAAACAAAAAAGACATAGAGTTTTCAGGTTGTGAAGAAAAGCATAAGATGATTCCCTCCCACTCCATATAGAAATGACAAATAAATTGCGCCAAAATCAAATCTCAGGCCTCCTTTACAAGAGGAAAATAACCCAAAACAGGAAACGAGAGAGGCCAAAAAATCGACATGTTTGACCTTCAAAATATATTCGAAGTTTAGATAGCAGACAAATAATGAGCCCATAGAAGATACCCGAGCCTCATTCAGAAGAGGAAAATAACTCGAAACAATATCAATATTCTATGAGTTTGTTTAGTGCAAATTACCCCATAGCAAGAAAAACCAATAGTATTATGTGAAACCTGTGCTGTAGTGAAAAGAAAACTTCGGATGGTGAAAAAAACAACAAAGAGTTCCAGCAGACATAGAAAGGATTGTATGTCCCAAAAACTGAAGTATGAAAAGACATGTTAGGGAGCAAAAGGAGGTTGTTCTTTGATGTGGATCATTCCTCCTTTGAATTTCTTTTATGGACCAGACACCCATAGCCTGCTATACGCCCTCCTTAGATAAGAGGCTTGCATCCATGTTTCGTTCCTTGTAGATATGGCATACAAAGATTTCATTAAAATAATGTTTCAAATTCAAAACTTCTTCTAATAGAGGAAGCAACATATAATTTTGACATTTGAATTCTCCATTAAACCATTTGATGATATTCATAGAATCTCCAAAGATCTGTGCCAATCTCACTCCTAGATGGATAAGCGAGCAAAGAAGAAATTTTAGAGACTGAAGTTCAGCAAAGTTGTTTGTTCCGAATCCCATACCCACTGAAGCCTTTAATAACTTTTCGGAAGGGAACTGGATTGTGATCCCTGATCCACATTTTTTTTGTGGGTCTGAAGCACCATCAAAATAAGCCCATGGAATATCTCCTCTGATCTCTTCGACCCTAATGACCCTCTCATTTTTATTAGTACTTAGCATGGGAATATTATCCAAAATGGAGACCCCTTCTACCGCTAAGAGTTCTGAGGGAAGGAAAGTGTCCCTGAAGATGACCCTGTTCCTTGCAAGCCAAGTGCCCCAGGAGACAATCAGCGGAAGATTTTTCACTCTATCGTCCTTTGCTTCATTCCACCAAGTATGCCATGCTTCATTAATGGATGGCCCTCCCCAGCTCTGAGTGAGATTTAAAAGCCTCAAGGATTCTTCCCATAGTTTTATGTTGAAAGGGAAATTTAGAAATAGATGGTGTATTGATCCTTCGTTTCCCTTACACAGAGAGCACCAACCAGGACCTATCTTAATTCTTTTCTGGAGATTGTCCCATGTTGGGACTTTGTTCTTAAAGATGAACCAAAATAAGAGCCTATATTTCGCTGGACTTTTAAGTTTCCATGATAGTTTGTACCACCACTCAGAAGCAACCCACCCTTTTTGTGACATTAGCCAGTTGTATCCAAACTTGGGAGCATACTTACTAGAGTGAGAGTTGACCCATCTCAGAGAGTCTGGGCGCTCATGGAGATGAACATTGGATCTCTGTAGTTCCATAATAAACCCCTGCATTCCTCCACCACTGCTCATCAATTTGTAATTCCTTTCTTGATTTCCATGCCTGTCCCCAAACTGTAGATTGACCTTCTTTCTCAATCTGGAATAGTCATTGAATCCCTTTATTTGAAAGATGGTCAATCATCTCCCTAGAGAGAGCAAAAGCATCTTTGCACCCCACCCAATGATCCTGCCCAATTCTAACATGTTCTCCATTTTCTACATGCCATTTCAGTCCTTGTTCAATGATGTTTACCGATTCCAGCGTAGCTTTCCATACAACTGAGGCCTGAGAGTGTCTTTTGAACGATGTTCTAAGCCATTCTCCAAATGGATTTGGGTCAATATATTTTATTTTTACAACTGTGGTCCACAGATTTTCCAAAGAGATTACCCTCGAACACAATTTGGCAGCCAAAGAGGGGGCAAAAGTTGTGATATCCTTGATGCCCCAACCACCCCACTCCTTCGGGCGTGCCACTTTCTCCCAAGCCACCCAAGGGAGTATTGAGTCCTCCTTTGACCCTACCCATAGGAATATGCTATAGATCCTCCTTATTTTTGAGAGGATTCCTTTAGGCACCCAAGTTAGGGAAGTCCAGTAAACCGCAATTGCCAAAACAACTGACTTAATCAAAACTAACCTTCCCACCCTATACAACCATTTGAAGCTCCAGTGCTTTATCCTGGATTCAATCTTCGCCACCAGCCAGTGCCAATCCTGAATCCTATAAGAGTCAGGTTTTACGTAAAATCCTAGGTATTTGAAGAAGTCATAATTTTTTTGTTTACTTCAAATGGGAGCTCTTTTGAAATCCTTCCTACTTCCACCCTTGAGAAACCTTCAATTGTTATGGAGGATTTTTGACCATTTATGCTTAGTCCTGTTGCTTTTCGGAATAGGTCTAGAATATCTTTAATTAGCTGGATTTTAGATCTACTACCAGAACTAAACAAAAGGATATCATCAACGTACAAAAGGTGTGTAATATCGAGATTGGTAGCAACTTTGATCCCTTTGATGTCTCCTCTCCTTCTTGCTTCAAGTATCATCTAACAGAGGCCTTCTGCTCCAAATAGGAAGAGAAGGGGGGAAATAGGACACCCCTGGTGCAAGCCTCTCTGGCTCTGGAAAAAAAGGGGGTGGCTGCCCCGTTAATGAGAATTGCAAAACTTATATTTGATATGCAGCCCATCACCGAGTTTATAAAGGAAATCCCGAACCCCAGGTGGGTCAAGAGAAAACGAAGATAAAGCTAGCTTATGCGGTTGTATGCTTTAGATAGATCAATTTTAACAATGACTCCTTTCTTCCCGCTCTGTTTGAGGCTATGAAGATTTTCCTGAGCCACTCCAACTGTTTCATGGATCTTTCTTCCAACCAAAAACCCAAACTTATCTTTTGAAATGTTCCTAGATAGGATGGGCTTCAGATGAACATCGATCACCTTTGCTATATCTTTATAGATACAATTACATAGAGAAATGGGTCTAAAGTCCTCGAAAGATATTAGGTCCTCCTTCTTGGGGATAAGAGCCAAGAAGGTTGAATTGAAAGGTTGGTAGATGGAGCCTTTGACACTTGATTCTTCAACCACCCCTGCCAACTCCTCCCCCATGGTCTCGAAAAAGTGTTGAAATAATTCCAGTGCACACCCATCCGAGCCTGGGCTTTTTTATTTCTGCATTGACTTTAGGATCCCCTCAACCTCTTCTTTGGACACAAGTTTCATAATACTTTCATTTTCCTCCTCCGCAACAGCAGGGGAAAAACTGCGCCACTCGAATCACCTCCACAATAGATGCTTCAATAGGGGATTTAAAGAGCTTTTTGAAGTGATTTTTTCCCAGAAGGGCTAGCTCTTCGAAGGATTTTTTTGTCCTCCCTTCCTTCGAATTCATGCCCAAAATAGTGTTAATATTATTTCTTCCTTTTGAAAAATTCTAAAAGAATTTTGAGTTTTCATCCCCCACTGTTAGTCAGATAGCACAGCTTTTAAGTCTCCACTGCTCTTCCTTTCCAAGGAGGATTTTCCTTCGGTTTGTTTCCAACAACTTGATCTATCCCTTTTCTCACTAGTTTCATATCCATCTTCCTCCGGATTTTCAAGCCGGTCTAACTCCTCTCCTATCTTACAAAGGGTTTCCTCCTCAACCAGCTTCTTTTTTTAAGCCCATTCCAGAGAGGCCTTTTCATTAACTTTAGTTTCTCCATGACGAGGTGTCCTTTGTCCCTCACCAGCTCCTCATCCCCCGACATCCAAGTTGATTGAAATAACACATTAGAGGATTCATCCTTCAACCAAGACGGGTTAAACTTAAAGGGGGATCCTAGCTTCTTATTTGGGCCTTTTAGTTCCAGAAGAATAGGAAGGTGATATAATCTCCGCCTTCCCCTACCTAATGCCTGAACACCAGGATTCTGCTCACCAAGTCCTCTTTTAGAAGCAACCAATCCAATCCCTTCGCCACTCGATCCGCCCTAATTCTCTTGTTCCTCCAAGTTAAGCGTGTCTTGATCAGATTAATGTCAACAAGACTCATCAAGACTATCTTGTTTAAGAAAAATTTTGCTAGGGGTTTGACCTGGGCAGAGGGTCCCCAAGCTTCTGATAGCCCCGGGGAGAAGTTTAGATCTCCTCCAATCACTAGGTTTGAGTTCCCCAAAAAGGATTTAGAGAAAAAAATATTCCAGAAAGGAACTTTTTCTGTACAGGGGGCATATACATTCACTATCATTGAAGATGAACAGAGTTAAAGGGAGTAGACCTCCATTCCTAGAGCATGTTCCAACCCCCTTCTATTTACCTCCTTCATTATTCCATCTTTGATTCCCATCGCCAAACCCTCTGACCTTCCTTTTACATCCAGGGTCTGGAAGGACCATCCAGGAAACAACTTGGAAAAGGCTCCCTTTATCTCTTCTCCAACGCCAAACTTTTCTTGAAGCATTAAAACATCAGGATCATAGGACTTGAATAAGTCCTTTAGGGCTAGTTTTTTGGAGCTACTAGCAAACCCTCCACAATTGAAAGACAAAATAATCATTTGCAACCATGGGAGGGGGTTTGCGTTGCTCTAAGCACTCATGACAGAGAAATTTGTTTCCCATCGGCTATATCAAGTTTGGCTCTTAACTAGGCTTTAGAGAGATTTGACTTCCTACCTATGGATTTTTGAGGACCAATCGATATGGGTTGAGGGCCTAAACCACCCACTGCATCCCACGGTGGTAGTTTCTTCTCCCTGGGTCTACGATTGTAATGGGGTTTCTTGGTGGAAAAAGCTGGAAGAGAGGGTCCTCATAGCCAGAGGCTAAAGGAAGGTGCAATTTGATCTCATGGATTGCAGTAATGATAATATCCAATGCCTCCGATACAAATCTGGCATGAATTAAATCCATAATTTTAGGCCCAGAGGGACCAGGCCTTGAAAGAGTACAAAGTGAAGAAATAAACTGAGAATTTAGAGAAAGGATAGGGTCCAGGATTGTACCCTCCATCTGTGGCGCAGAGGCATCATCCCCACCTTCCCCAGGGGGGTGATAGACCCAAATCCTCTTTCTTGGGGGGCGGGGGGTGGGGGGGGGTGTCTGCATTGTTGACGATATCATTCTGCATGTCCTGAGGTTCCTTTGCTTCCTGCTACACTTTGTCTACTTCCATCCCTTCCATTTCCTCCACTCCAACCTCTATGTTATTCTCCTTTTCCTTACTTCTCCCTGCCACCCCTACCTCCCTTTTCTGCTTCCTTCATCACGTGTACCCCAACGGGCACTAATTTTCCATATTCCCATATTTGTGACACCGAAAAGGCATCTGCTCGTAATTGATCATATGTGTGTAGGACAAGTCCTTATATTTCAGGTCGATTTCCTCTACCATACCGTCCTTGGGATTTAAGCTAACCAGGATCCTAGCAGCGCTTTTGTCCATCATTTGATGAAAAGATATATCGACTTCCAGAAACTGTCCCAGGGCATTCCCAATGGCCCTAAACACTGACTACATCCAGAAAGGGATCGGAAACCTTGGAAGCTTTACCAAAACTAGTGACTCTTCCACCTTTTCTCATTGCGCATCAAACAAAGGTTCCATTTTTTGAAGAGAATTGGGCTCTTGCAAAAACTCCAATTGCACCTCAAAACCCACTCCATGGATTCATTCTTGCTGAATTTGATCATAAACCAATGACGCGCAAGGGTGGATACTTTGACCTGCCGCTCTGGAGCCTCTTTCCAGGCTATAGTAAGCCATTCCTTGATGTAACTGGCCAAATTTTTTCCCCCTTAGCTCTACCCACTAATATGGTTTCAGTCGCCTCCATTACCTTGTCGATTGAATATAAACGCCTAGAACCAGGCTCGAGTTTGACTCCTTTCTCTTAATTAGCTTATTTTTCTTTCTCTTACCTCATGTAACCATGGTCCCTCCTCCTTCCCCGAGCCCCAATGTAGTTCCTTTTGCATTGGGTCCTTCTAAAACGAGCAACCTTGACCGCCCTGCCTTCGAACTTGGAACCTTTGTGCAAAAGGGGTTCTCTCCTACCCGATCCTTCTTGCCCTTAGTACATGTAAAACCCACCTCTTCTCGGCGTACACCCAAAACCCTTTTCTGATCCTTTGCTTGATCCGGAGGAAAAACTCCTTTGAGCTGGTCACTTCTCATTCCCCCTGCTGAACTACAGTTTTACAGAAACCTATTATCAGTTTCAAACCAAGATTCCAGTGCCTCAACACCTTGTCTTGGGTAGGGAGGCTCATGCAAGACCCTTTCCTTCGTTTGTGACGGGTTTTTATATGCAATTGCGTAGTCCAAACGAAACCCCCTCACTGGTTTTGACCACCCTTGAGACTCGGCCAGAAAGGACTTCAGGCCTTCGTTACCTTTGAACCCACAACTGGCCACAATGTCCTCAAGCCCCCCCCAAAAAAACAGGGTTATTGAGACCACATAACGAGAGGGTACTTACTTGGTTTCCTTTCGATTCCTCCACCACTTTCTTCGACCGCGAGGGTGTGAAAATCTGTTGCAATTCCAGGCTTCTGTCCACCGACCAGGCTCTGCAGTTCGTACTGATCAGGATTTCCTTCAATGGCCCTAACACTTTTCCTTTCCCCCAATCCTCCTCTGAGCCTTGTGACTTAGCTCCTGCAAGCCCTCCTAGATGGATATACTTCTCAATATTTCGCTCTGAAATGTCCAAACCCTAGATCATTAGGATGTCGCCTGGCTCAGGATCAATATCCATAGATTCTCGTTCTCTCACCATGGTTATTTGCATTGTTTTCAGGAAAGACACTTCTCCAGAAATGGTAAACCCTTACAAACGCTAAAGGCGCATGCTTTGATCTTCGTAGGGCAGCGAGATTAGGGATAAAAAAAAACATAAACACCATTCTCTTGTGGCCTAAACCCTTGATGCCTATCATGTGGTATCGTGAGCAGCCCAGGTGTCTGTCATATTCTGACACCTTTGCCAGGTGCCTCAGGCCCGAAAGCCACCTTGGATTGAGAGTTGTTGGCCCAAGGTGACGTGCGGTCAATTTCGGTCGCCATCATTAGGGTTTTTTACCTTCACCATCGTCATCCCAGGGTCACGTATCAAGTTCCAACGAGTTATTTCACTAAGGTGTTCCATCAAATAATATTCTCAGAATTCCACCTCGAGCATAATTAGTTAATCCAGGCTCCATAATAATGCTAATTTTGAAAGTTGTCGGAATGTGACAGAACAAAAGACAAATTTTGCTGATGATAAAATATGCCAAGAAAATGTCATCAGATCTCGTAAAAACTCCTCAAAAACTCCCTCGGAACTCCTGCTAACACGGACCTGCTCTAATCGCGTGACCATCCCCTATCCTGGAAATCCATATGGTTTAACCATATATGATGGTTCTACAAATAATAATATATATGGTTTAACCATATATGATGGTTTTACAAATAATAATATATATGGTTTAACCATATATGATGGCAGTCAACACTAAACAGTTACGTGTGAACGGATCAATATAATGTGGCGGATGTACACCAAAAAACAAGACAGGCCCATGACTTTGAACGCACAACCATTTCCTTGCCAACATTTTTGCAATTGCCAGCCACGGTGTGAGGTGGGCACACTTTGATAACTTTGTCGGAGATTTTATATAAAAAACTTTGTTTATTTGCGCATGGGAACAAGACCGGCGGGCCAAGAGCAGAACTCTACAATGGATAGTGAGCTAAGGAACCTAGAGTGGAGCGGAACCACGCGTTTGTGGAACCTTTACCAATAATGGAACCATGATATGGAATTTTGGGAGGAATCTAAAAGATTCCCTGGAAGCTGATTTTTTACAATGACATAAGTATATCAAGTTTATACTCATTTTTCTCAAAATTTCACAAGACGTGCGATGAAAAGATCATTTTCCTCATCTGAGCAGCAAATCTTCAGTCAACTTGCAGAGAAGTATCTTTGTGGAATCATGAAGAATATAAAAGATGCATTAAGGGTCGATTTTTTACTGTTTCAAAACCAGGCCAAGTTTATACTCATTTTACTCAGCTTTTTCAAAAGGAGTATAGTGGTGAAGTCATATTTGTCATTTGAGCAGCAAAATTCCAATCAAACAACGAAAAAGAATCTTTGGGGAATCTTCAAGATTCTCGAGGGACCAAAATTTGAAGGTGTCATAATTAGACAAGTTTACAATTGATTTTACACCACTCATCGCTAGGAATTCAGTGGTGTAGTTCATTTCAGCAGCTGAGCTTTGCATTTTTCGGCCATATTCAAAAGTGGATGTATATGATGCAGTTATGTCATGATTTTCTTCTGATTTGCTGAGATGAGTTTTGTCTCATTGAGATCCCTGATTAACATTATATTGAGCGATACTTTTTCTCACATTATGTGAGATTTCATTAGCTTGTCATGTTGAAGTAAAACCTATTTGGGTGAGAGTTCATGTAGGGAGAACGTCTCATGGAGAGACACGCCTCTCATGTTGAGGGTATTTGTCATTGTAATGACAGAGAACATGACATGTACATCATCATCATTAGCAGCGATTAATGAAGCGACCTCCACACTCTTAACATCGAGCCCAGAGACCTAACCCACACTAGGTGAACTCTATTATCAATGTGTTGGGTTCTTGATTTGTTGATCGTCATTATGTTTCCTCTTCTTAAAGTATGCATATGTGGTTGTTTTATGCTCTTTTAAATGCAATTTTGCTAACATCGCATAAGTAAAAGGTCTTGGTTAATTTCAGTAGGTGAAGAGATCTAGATCAAAATGGAAAATTATTGGTTCTTGGATGGTGATTTGAAGCATCCAAAGATTGATAGTTTTATTTGCAAGCCTAAGCCTAAGATCACAAACTATGTGCTTAGGATTTCATAGGCACGACCTAGAAATTGGTTGGTGAATTCAAAATTGTCTACTTTAGAAGATAACTCCTATTCCAAAAAAAATTATGTAATTTCAGACACCATAGGTGAGATGTGCTACCCTTTCGCTTGAATTTCTTTTTTTTTGTTCTAAAAAGACTTTTAATTTGACATGGTTCCCATATTTACAAAACTTATAACCTAGAAGTTCCAAACTAGCCCAAAAATGTACTTATTCCTATGATGGGTTTGGTTTGGTAGATTTTATGAATAAGATTTGTGTATTTTCGTCCTCCTCCCTCCAAATAAAAATTGACATGTGGCACTGCAACTGTCATGGAATTAGTTGGGAAGTGTGTTGTCATTTAAAGTTTTCTAAATCCCATCCTAAATGAGAAAAGAAAGATTCCAATCTCTAAATTTTGAAATATTTTGATTTTTCATTGGTTTTAAAGTCAATTTATCAGAAATTAAATTTTATTAGGTTTTGAAAAATAAATCTATAAAAATATTAGAATAATAATTTAATTTTTTTTAAATCAATTTATAATAAAAATTTTAATATTTATCATACCAATTTTTAATATATATTTTTAATATATAATTATTTTTTACACGGGGCACTGTAATCGTCATGGAATTTGTTGGGAAGTGTGATTTAAAGTTTTCTAAATCCCATCCTAAATAAATAAATAAAGAAGAATAAGAAGAAGAAGATTATAATCTCTATTTTGATTTTTCATTAGTTTCTAAGTTAATTTATTATAAAAGTAAGTTTTATTAGGTTTTAAAAAATAAATCTATAAAAATATTAGAATAATAATTTAATTTTTTATATTTAAATGTTTTAAGATTAAATTATAATAAAAAATGTAATATTTATTAAACAAAATTTTAATATATAAGTATTTTTTATTCTTTTATTAAGATTATACTATATTTTTATATCGTAAAAGAGAGAACACACAGATTTAACAACATTGAAGAATGATGCAAAGATGTGATGGAGCTTCAGCTAAAGTGTAAGGAAATATTTAATTCTTGTAGATTAATCATGGAGTAATCCATGCAAAGATATGATGGAGCTTCAAATAGAGTGTAAGGAAATATTTAATTCTTGTAGATTAATCATGGAGTAATGTCTCTTTTGTGCCACCTTCTTTTAATCAATCTGATGGATTGGATGTGCCTGTAATCTATCAAATCTTTGGCAAAAATCAATGCCATTGGGTTTGCTTTTACCTCAAAATGAAAAATTATGGGTACTTGGACAGTGATTTGAAACATCCAAGGATCAATATGATGTTTATTAAATATAAGGGTGTTAAGAAGTCAACATAAGGTAACACCATATCAAATCAAAATGTATTACTCTATGTAACACTCTTTTACCAAAAGTCAATATTACAATGTGAATCCATTTACCTCAACTACGAGAATTAACTATAGCTACTCATAAATTCCTTTATATAGTCATGGAACGATTTAAAACCCCATTATAAACTATCATAACCCCTTTATATAGTTCATGGTCCTATTTAAAGCGCCCCCTTGAAAAGTACACCACTCACAATAACTAAACCCTAGACCCTCTCCCATGAGGGCATCTAATCCCTAAGGTCATCATTGTGGACACCCCAAAGGTAGTGATAAAATGTGTGAGGCTTGCATTGCATTCCTTATGCACACATAAGGGGATCAAAATTTTACCATATCGTCATCCTTGAAACCCAACACTAACTATTATGACTATAACCTAAATAGGTCAAAGGGTAATAACTTAATTCGTCCAAGAGGTTGTTTTTCATCCTCCCCACATAGATTCCAACCCCTGCAACATGTGCTTTGAAATGGCAAAGCTAACGGGTAAGCACAATTGTAATGAGGGTCATCTTAGGATGTTTTTAGGCATATCAACCCTAAGTCAAGTGATAAGTCAATTTATTTTGATCCTAACACTCTCCCAAGTCACTTGACCCACTTACTAATCCCCTTGCTCCAATGAAAATAAAACAAAAGCCTAAAGATCTTTCTATTGCCACTGAACATATTTAAAACCCCCTTAAAACTTACATCATTCCTATAACCTAATGTTCAAGGTGTTTTATGAAGGCGCAAAGTTAAGGCATTGATCTGAACATTTAAGTACTTGAAAATGTGTGCAAGGTATCCATTTTCATTAACTTAAATGTGAAACTTCTTAAATCTATTCCAGAGATTGACTGTAGGAGAATTTACTGGATATGTCACCTTTGATAAAATGATGAGATCCAGAGGCTACCTGGCCCTTTACAGACTCTGTCTTTAGAACTTGAAGAATTTAAGACTCATAATCTGAAAATTAAATTACTTGTATTTGTTGTTCAAGGTATTCATTTCCATAAAATTATATGTGCAAACTGTCATTCATGTCTTGCAATTGAAACAAAGTGCTTTTGGTAAATTTCTGAGTCTTATGTGTGAAGGAGTGTTATTTCTTTTTACTGTTTAACATATAAAATCTAAAAAACACAGCAAGATAAAATCACATAATATAACATAGCAGCTGATGAGGCAGCTCACCCCTCCTGGTCTACTTCTGTCGGGTCCAAGGCCCCCAAATGGGAATGTCCTTGCTATATTAGATGCTCAAATTGGTTATACAGTGATCAGAAAGCCTAAACAGGAAAAATAAGTTGTGGAAATGAGTTCAGAACACATAAAATAGTAAAGATAGGCTTTTGTTTCAACTCCAATGGTTAACCATAACCCAATAAAGCTCTAACACTCACTAGGCCCTGATGGCTCTTCAAGCTTCCTTGCTGAAAAAGTACCTGAAGATGAGCTCTGTTGCCTCTACAACCTGCACCATTGGCTCTGGAATGCTCAAAATACCTGAAATAAAAAAATAAAAAAAAAATCGCTCCAAAAGGTTTTTTCTCATGAAAGTCATGATCTCCTGAAGTTTTGCCCAGTTTGGCCTAAAACCCTCCACCAAAATTGGAAGGACTGGAGTTAACTTCACTAATTTTGGCCAATGTGCCTAAAAAGGCGGACTCCGCCAGATTGACCACACTGTTTGTTCGGCATTAAATTTCAAGATTTCGGTGGTCACATGGTGGTGGTTAAAGGCCGGAGCTATTGGCATAACCGCTGGACATATAAGACCTGGCTCCGTTTCTTCATGTAGGGCTGACTCGCGTGCACGTCGAACCTGCGGGTAGACACCACCCAGTGGTTCATTACTCTGCTTGTTCCACATGTTACACCTCTGACGTTTGCGTGCAGTCTCTGCCCGTTCCAGAGGTTGACGCCACCCACGTCTCCGTTTAGACATGCCCACACTGCCACGTTCAACTGCTAGTCCGCACTCACACTTCGCCCTGCGGGTATACTCCACCCGGGGCTCGAGTAGACTTCGCCCACCATGTTCACATGCCAACACAACTCTGCATTCACACCTGACCCATTCAACATGCACAACTGACCCGCGGTTAGGCACCGCCTGCGGTGACCTGTGCCCACCCAAGTTAGGTCGGGTCGGGTCGATGCAAATGACAAAAAAAAATTTAAACTTCAAAATTTTCAAAGTTTGAACCTTGAGGCCTGGGGCTACGTGGCAGCCTCCGAGCAGGGCACGTGGCACCCACTGATTGGCCATCCAATTTTTTTATAAAAATAATAAAATTTGCCATTTTCCACAAAAATCTGAAGATAACATTTTTGCCTTCCCAAGTATTGTTTTGAAGGTTATTGGGAAAAATTAAAACTTGAATATCTTCCACATCCAACATTGGATTTGAGTGTCGTTCGCAGCGTTAGGATTGTATCAACGAAGCCTATCCGCTCGCTCAGGTTCCAACCTATTTTGAGCATTTTTACAACTTAGGACATGATCACCTAATCACACCTCCCAAATGGGAAGCTTTTGGACCCACAAAAGCTCTCTGATTACATAAAATGAAGATGAGGAGACTGATTCTCCACTCTTCCAATTTTGAACCACTGAAATCTTCCTGACTTCATAAAATTGATCTTCTCATAAAAAGATAAATTGTTTCTTGAATTCACTGATCGACCGTTGCTAACATTGACTGAGTCATGACGCAAATTTTTGAAATTTGTTGAACAACAACTATAATTTGCAGAAAGCATACTGTTTCTACAATGGTCAAACTTCAAAGAAGACTAAAAATAAGATTCACCTTGCCAACTGTTCACATGGCGAATTTTTGCTGAATGAACCCTGTACTTGTGCCGAATCCCGACCAAGTTTTCTCGCTATACCAATCTGCCATTCTGAAACCAACATTGACCCATGTTGAACTGTGTGCCCTCTTTGCTTGCATGCCTTTCCATCTCATGGAATATTTCACTGCTTTGCACCGACACTTTGTTCTCTGCACTGATTGTCACCAAAGGTACCTTGTGCAACATAATGTCATCTTCTTTCAAAGACAAACTGTTATCAGACTGAAACATACCATCATTTATATCAGCAATATCATGAAAAGGTAAATGTACAAAATCTTGTTGTTTAAACATCAACAAAGTCAGATTTTGACTTGCATTAACTAGCCTTTTCAATTGCCCTGCATGGAATAAAAAAGATTCTAGCTTCTTCTTATGTGCTCTCATAGTGTACTCTTTTCCATCCCTGAACAAGTGATACTTATTCTCATGGCGATAGAAGATTGCCTTTCTGTCATATAAATATGAACTACCCAACACAACACCTGTTATGTCAAGCGGTACTACATCCAGTTCAACCCAATCAACATACCGTGCTGTTAGGCGAAGCGCAAGATGCACTTTCTTGTGACTTGTAATTTTTCATCCTTGCATATCCACCCAAGTGGATAAGGCTTTGGATGTGAAATTGTCTCAAGTTTCAGCTGTTTGACCAAGTCTTCTGAAATGAGATTAGCTTGAGACCCACTATCAAAAAGTGTGTTTATATTTGTGTGGTTTGAGATTATCCTCACATGAAATAGCTCTATCCTCCTTTTTTCATTTTGAGTTTCTTTATGACATTTTAATGTGCTAGAATTGGGATTTGTTTCTTGTACAACCTCTTTCCCCTTTATGTTCTTTAATACCATGGCGATACTTTTAGTCTCATCACCTGATTTAGACCCTAAGTCCTGTTAAACAGTTGCAACAGTTTTTCCCCTTTCTTTGGTTTTGTCTTTGTTTTTATATTTCTCTGGTTTCAGCTTCGGATGAAGCTTCCAACAGTGTTCTTCATTGTGGCTTGTTTATGAACAGTTCTTGCAAAATAATTTCCCTTTTTCCTTTCTAGAGTTTGTAATCCTTTTTCTTCCTTTGATTTTAAAATCACTACCCTCATTTAGTGCATCAAAAGTGTTTTTTCCTTTAGCCTATAAATGCGTAGCTTGTACACAAACTTCGTCTAGACTAGTAGGATCAAACATAAGGATAATATGTATAAGGTAATTATGCAAACCACCTATATACTTCAGCAAAGTATCTTGACTTTGTAAGTCTACTCCTAACAAGAGTGCTCTTCTCCTAAACTCTTGAGTGTATTCTTGAACACTTTGTCCTTTAAGCTGTCTAAAGTTTTGCCAATTCATTATAGCCTTTTGAAGATGAGCAAGAGGATAAAATTGCTTCTTAATTGCAGAAATAAATTCAACCCATGATAAAGTAAGCTTACCATGTTTTCTAATTTCCTCTTTCGTCTTGGCTTCCCACCGTACCAAAGCTGCTTCATCCATCCTTAATGAAGCTAGTTGAATCTTGGTGTCGTCATCATGAAGGTTTTGAATCCTTAAATAAACTTCCAATTGTCTAGTTTCTCTGCATTGACTTCACCGTTAAACATGGGCAATTCAAATTTGACATCAAGCTTTAAAAAAGGATTTTTACCAGTGGTTTTCGACTTATGTGACTGACTTACCGAAGTCGGAGAAGATGATGACAAGGAAGAGTATGACGATGGAGATGATGGATCACCATTTCCTCCATTCCATTTCTTTGATTGATCATTACCCTTCTTTCCTCCTAAGGAATCCTCTCCTTCTTTTTGGTTTTTAGACTCTTCTCTAGCAATCCCATCATTTCTTTCTTGATAGAGGATCCTTACCATTTCAGTCATATCCAAGAAAGCTTTCCGAAATACCCTTTCTTCTTCCGTGGGATCCATCTCTTCATGAGCTTCACTTTCTCTTGAAGACATGCTTGTAGCTGCTTCTAGGGCTCTTGGAGGTGGTTCTCTGACCCTTCTTGGTTGTGGATTAGTTTGTGCAGTAACCAAGTTTCCTTCACCTCTCTTGAGTTTTAACCTAGTAAGCATCAAAACTTTCAAACAAATGACTTAATCTTTGCACAAAAGAAATGCTGAGTAAAAACTCTAGCTCAAAACGATAGCTTCGATACCAACTGATCTGAAAATGGAAGTACTTGAAAATGTGTGCAATGCATCCATTTTCATGTACTTAAATGTGAAACTTCTTAAATCTATTCCAAATATTGACTGTAGGGGCATTTACTGGATATGTCACATTTGATAAAAGGATGAGATCCAGAGGCTACCTGGCCCTTTACAGACTCTGTCTTTAGAACTTGAAGAAGTTAACACTCATAATATGAAAATGAAATTACTTGTATTTTTTGTTCAGGGTATTCATTTCCATAAAATTATATGTGAAAACTGTCATTCATGTCTTGCAATTGAAACAAAGTGCTTTTGGTAAATTTTTGAGTCTTATGTGTGAAGGAGTGTTATTTCTTTTTACTGTTTAACATATCAAATCTTAAAAAGACAACAAGAGAAAATCACATAATATAACACAACAGCTGATGAGGCAGTTCACCCCTCCTGGGTTACTTCTGTCGGGTCCAAGGCCCCCAAATGGGCATGTCCTTGCTCTATTAGATGCCCAAATTGGTTATACAGTGATCAGAAAGCCTAAACAGACAAAATCAGCTGTGGAAATGAGTTCAGAACACAGAAAATAGCAAAGATATGCTTTTGTTTCACCTCCAATGGTTAATCATAACCCAATACAGCTCCAACACTCCCTAGGCCCTGATGGATCTTCAAGCTTCTTTGCTGAAAAAGTACCTGAAGATGAGCTCTGTTGCCTCTGCAACCTGCACCATTGGCTCTGGAATGCTCAAAATACCCGGAGAAAAAAAAAAAAAAATCGCTCCAAAAGGTTTTTTCTCGTGAAAGTTATAATCTCCAGAAGTTTTGCCCAGTTTGGCCTAAAAACTCTCCACCAAAATTGGAAGGACTGGAGTTAACTTCACTAATTTTGGCCAATGCGCCTAAAAAGGTGGACTCCGCCAGATTGACCGCGCAGTTTATTCGGCATTAAATGTCAAGATTTCGGTGGTCACATGGTGGTGGTTAAAGGCCGGAGTTGTCGGCATAACCACCGGACAGATAAGACCCGGCTCTGTTTCTTCGTGCAGGGCTGACCCGCGTGCACGATCGACCCGCGTGCACGTCGGACCCGCGGGTAGACACCACCTGGTGGTTCATTACTCCTCCCGTTCCACGTGTTACACCTCCGATGTTTGCGTGTAGTCTCTGCCCGTTCCATGGGTCGATGCCACCCATGTCTCCGTTCAGACGTGCCCACACTGCCACGTTCAACTGCTGGTCCGTGTTCACACTTCGCCCCGCGGGTATACTCCACCCGAGGCTTGGGTAGACTCCGCCTGCCATGTTCACACGCCAACACAACTCTACGTTCACAGCTGACCCGTTCAACGTGCACAACTGACTCGCGGGTGACCCGTGCCCACCCGGGTCAGATTGAGCCGGGTCGGCCCAAATGACAAAAACAATTTTAAACTTCAAAATTTTCAAAGTTTGAACCTTGAGGCTTGGGCCACGTGGCAGCCTCCGGGTAGGCCACGTGGCACCCACTGATTGGCCATCCAATTTTTTTATAAAAATAATAAAATTTGCCATTTTCCACAAAATTCTGAAGATAACATTTTTGCCTTCCCAAGTACTGTTTTGAAGATTATTAGGCAAAATTAAAACTTAAATATCTTCCACATCCGACATCGGATTTGAGTGCCATTCACGGCGTTAGGATCGTATCGACAAGGCCTATCTGGTCGCTTAGGTTCCAACCAATTTTGAGCATTTTTACAACTTAGGACATGATCACCTGATCAGGCATTGCCCAATTGGCAAGCCATGCCTCACTTTCACTATATACATGCAAAACGAGTGACATCGTAGACTCTACAGTGGTTCAATTAAAGCATACCAGAAAATATCTAGCAAAATTCAAAGGTTTGGTGGAGTTTGTTATGTAGGGGTGCTTCTAGACATCTAAACAACAAAACAAAGTTTAATTTTAGGATTGGGACTCATGCTTTGGTTTCTTCAAGTCTTGAAACACCAAATTCTTATAGTCTATGGAATTTTAGTGGTTGGGCATGACTCCAGTAGCTATCATTTTGGGGAACCAAGGGCATCATGAGCCAGAGACATTAGAAACTAAGAATACTAGAAGCCAAGTTCACAGTATTATGCAGGTTTTTTTATTCACTTAGTTTCAACATCCTTAATTGGGAATCAGGTAAAAAGGAAAAAATGGAAAAAATGGTGGAGGTCATAGGCACTTTTGCTTCACATGGTATTATCTCTAACTTGATAATCATTAAGGATGGACGAAGGTAAAAGTGGTTAGGCAAAGGAAAAGGGCCCATAACTTCTACTCATCGAGACCCCTCTAAATCAACTCCATTTTGAGCTCGTTATCTATAAATTATGCTATGTTTTTTAGTTTTCTATTTATTATATTTTTTATTTCATTTTGACGTACTTACAGTGCTAAGCTACTATATATTTATGGCTAATATATTTATAATGAATTGTAGATAATCGATTTAGATTATTTAGAAAAGCTTTTGAAAAATAATTTGAAATCAACTATCATTTTTAACAAAATTCAAATAACTATGTTTATAATATTTTTTATATTATATTAATATAAGAGTAAACTAATTTATTATAAATAAAAATAAAAAATAAAAAAAATCAATTTTGTTTTTGTTTTTACTTAAGTGAGAAAAAAAAAATAATTAGAAATTCAAATAAATCAAAAATTTAAAACAAAATTTCATAATAAAAAATTTTCATTAATAAAATGAAATTATGGTTATCAATAAAATTTCATTAAAAAAATTAACTCAACGTACTGCATTTCCAAATTTCCAAATAATATTTTTGATATTGGGTTTTTTCTTTTAATTAATGTGGTGTATACAGTTGTCTTCTATATAAATTGAAAATTAATTTAATCCTTAGAGGAGAAATTATTTTTAATTTAATCAATATCTTTTTAGTTTTTGTTTTTTTATTGAATCAATGCTCTTATTAAATCATTAAATTAATAATATCGAAATTAATCTTTTTTATAAGGAAATTTAATTTTTAATTAAATTATTAATAGAATTATGGTTTTCAAGCTCTTGTGGTTATCAATTATTGAAGACGTTTCCAATCCCAACGAGGATCCATTTTCATGACAAGATACCATCAGAATTCTAAACATTGACCAATATTCTATAACATTGTGGATAATCGAGAAAACTCTTCAATTATTAATAAAATTAATAACCCTATATATATAAATTTTTTAATACTCCAATATTCATAGATTTTTTTAATAGATTTTTTAAAACTGAATTAATAGTTTATATGAGATTGTCTGCTTTGTAAACCAATTGAAGCCAGTTACATTTTTTTATTAAACTAATACTTTGAATTTATTTGCTTGGGAAACCAATTGACCCAAATTAGATTTTTTTAATTGGATTAACACTGTATGGGCTTGTCTACTTGCAAACCAAGTGAAACCAATTAGTGAATGCTGGGAATTTTAATAAAGGTAGATATATATATATATATGAATTGTCCCTATTGCACTGGTACCCGCAAACGAGTGGGTATCAATTCTGAAGCTGAATGAATACGTTCAAACTAATATATTTGATGTGAGATAGAGGAAAATATTAAATATAAGATATATATAATCCTTGAGTGGTCCTAAAGAACAGTGTGCAGAGACGAACTTTATCCAACGGTTACTGTTGTTTTAGTAAATAATACTATTGGAAACCAATTTTGCCATTCAATAGCTAAATAAATAATTGCAGTAAAAGTACAAACAGAGCGCTAAAGCAGTTTGCCAACATTCAGATTATTATTCCCTCTGATGTGCAACCAGTTTTGCCATTCAATTGCTGTATATATTATAAAGAACTGCAGTAAATGTACAAACAGAGCACTATAGCAACTTGCCCAGATTCAGATTTGCAAACCAGTTTTGCCATTCAATAGCTAAATAAAGAATTGCAGTAAAAGTACAAACAGAGCGCTAAAGCAGTTTGCCAACATTCAGATTATTATTCCCTCTGATGTGCAACCAGTTTTGCCATTCAATTGCTGTATATATTATAAAGAACTGCAGTAAATGTACAAACAGAGCACTATAGCAACTTGCCAAGATTCAGATTATCATTTCCCTTGATGTGAAAAAAGAGTGGAACATAAGGCTTCTTTTAGTTACTGAAACAACTTCTCGATATTCGTACATCTTCAAGACTAGGCAGACCACTTGCCTAAAATTATGGGTGGTTTCAGATAATAAATATAGCTAATGTTACAAGTTACAACAGCTTTGAATGCATCAGCCTTGGGATTCTCTCCTTTGGAGGACCAGATTGCATCAGCGTTTTGAGCAATAGCATTCTAGCTTTCTTTCTCAGACATATGATCTACACCTTGATATTTTATCTAGAATTAAAGTATTATGTCCCTTACAGAAAATTTCATTAGGATAACTTAGAAATGCAAGGTGGAGGATAAATTTGTAGTCATCCATAATTAATACAGACAATATTCTTAATGATAATGCATTGAAGGTTGTGGGTTGGAAACCTGATATGATGCATACGAACTAAATCAAGAGCATTAAAGATGTGCATAAGATGTCATTGTTGAGAGAAATAATCCAAATCTCCAGGACTTCTGATCTCCAGGGGTAGCCTGAAATGATACATAAGAACTAAACTAAGAGCATTAAAGATGCAGCAGATGTCACAGTCGAGAGAAATAATCCAAATCCCCAGGCCTTTTGTACCCCAGAGATCCCTGCTGCACTCTACATATTGAGCAATAAAATAGAACATCAGATAGAAGATAAACCGTGTATAAGAGATACTAAATCGTTGAAATATATAAGGGATTTCTGTGTTATATTTAAGGATAATGTTATATAGCAAACAGACTGAATTCCTCCCTTCTGAGATGACATGATATAGCTTGATTTCAAATTTAGTTGAAAGAAAACCCTTGCAACATGAGATCGGAGCAAGTTTAGATAGAAAAGCACTAGCCCAAAACTAATAAATTAATAACAATGTTTTCTTACCGTTTCTTTACTTGGACTGACAGGTGGTAATATGCTGCTGGCATCTGCCCCAACTTGTGAGAGGGGCTCAGGAGTGCTGCTGATAAAAGGGCTTCTGGTTGGAGATGAAAATGGAGAGCGAACTGGTAATGATGGAGAAGGGCTTTCCGAAATTGGTACAGATGCTGCAGTGGGGACTAGAACTCCATTAGGTGATAATGCCATAGGAGTGGCTGAGGATGGACTTGCAGCTGGTGTGGAGTCTGATGTTGGACTTAAGGACGGAGACAAAGAGGGCATATAAGTGATTGTTGGGTTCTCTTCAGGAGATGGAGGAAACAGAGGACTCCTGGGTGCGTTAGACGGAGATAAAATAGGCAAAGAGATAGGACTCTTGGGTGTCTTGGAAGGAGGAAAAATAGGCAAAGACATAGGACTGCTGGGTGTGCTGGCAGGAGGAAATACAGGCACTAGTGGGGCAAGAGAAGGAGAACCCAGGGGACTCTGCATGCCTGACTTTGCTGATACTCTGATTATTACCTTCTGGCCTGCTTCACAGTGGGTTATAGCACCTTCTACTGACTTATTACAAGAAAAATAGTACACGCCCAGCTTTGAAGGAATCCACTGCAAACCAATACAATAAAATATTACAATATATATAATACCACATTCTTAAAAAAACATTATGACTTTTACTGGATCTGTTCGAGCTTGCAAACAGAAACTGTTGAAACAACCAGCACTTATATTTTCCATGAGACATGATTTTATAATTTGAACTCCCTATTCCTCTTGGTATAAAGCAGGTTCAACTATGCATGTGGGTTTGCACCACACATAATACCCTAGATCTACTATGACAATTCAAGAATGGATTTCAATCACTGAAAATCTGAACCCACAATCAGTAATGGAATTCTGATACTAAATTTTGATGGGCAGACTTAAGCTAATAGATATAAATGCGAACCAACATATATAGGTCAATCACTGCAAGTAGAAATCCAGTACCAATCTGGGAAATCTATGAAGTTATGCTGGAAAAGCTGAAGCTAATCACCATATGAACAGATTCTATATTGATACCCAAACAAAATGAAAAAATATGCCCTGAATGTATAATATCCAGAGTCCATACCACACTATGCAAGTGCCTGAAGCACAATGTTTCCAATTTTAAAGTGAGTTGAACCTACAATAACACATAAGTCTTCAAACAAAATGCCTTGAACTTTTTCTGGGCATCAGAAGTGTCTATACCATACCGTGAATGATCCGGATTTTCCCTGGTCTAGCACAATGGAGTCTGTGAAATTGCAGTAATCGAAGGCCTTCTTATTGGGCAACATGTACACATCGTGAAAAATTGGTTGGTACTTGAAAACTGCTAGAAGAAAAAGAGCCCATTTAGAACATGGAAACCAGCATTATACCCACCTGAACCACATAAATAATAGTTATGCGTTTCTTCACATACCAAGGGAATCTCCTGTTTCAATTTTTTGCGCAGAAGACCAGGAAGCATAATCAGGTGCAGCGAGCAATGAATCATCGAAATTGGTCCATCCTGCTGACCCTCCCACAATGATTTTTTTGGCTTCTGCCATCTGCCATGACCAGAAGCTGAGCACAGTGCAAGCTGTGACTGCAAATGCAAATAGAAAGCACCGCCCCATGGTTAATACCAATTTCAATTAGAAAAGAGGAAAAACCCTCCGTTGGAAAATCAATATCCAACTCGCAAACAAATAGGTATAGATATTCACAGTTGGAACTGCCCACACTGAAAATATACAGCTCTATATATAAAAGAAATGAACATTTAACAGCACTTGCAGCGTTGTGTACAGCAAAATATACGTTGGCCGAGTGGTGACTGTGTTGAGTGGGATTCAGGATGTAAAGCGAATGGAGTGAGCTATTATTGTTGCCAAATGTACGTTGGGAGGCTGTAAGTACAGCCCCTTATTAAAATGTTCATCATCCACCTGTATTAACGAAGAATTCAATGCTCCACATGGTTCATTCACTGGACACTTTCCATCCGTTCCAATATCAGACAAAAATTTCCATGCTTCAGAAAAACTTTACCCATAACGCGCTAAGTTTCAGGTGTAATGTTGGCACATTTAAAGTGGAATTGGTCAATGAATCATGATTTCACTCTATAGGTCAAACAGCTAGAAGTTGCACATCGCTGGAGCAACTAAAAATAATCATAAGCAGTCGGTGTTTAATAACTTTACAGGAAGAATTATGTTGGAAACAACGAGGAAATGAACAGAGGAAAAGGACTAAGAAAAAATGGGACATGTTATAATCTTACTCCTGATAAGAAGCATTTTGTTGTTAATCATTGCTTCATACCTTCGCATGTAATAAAAGACTTGGAATAACAAAGAGTTATGTAAAGCGTTTTATTAATTTTAAAGTGAAACTTTATAAGGTTCCGAGAAATAAATGACAGAAGTTGCTCACGGTGGGCGTACTAACGGTTGTATAGAGTAATATACAGCACTATTATTAAGGTGAAATAAGGTGAAATATTTAGTCTTTTTTTTTTTCATTATATATATATACATAGAATTAAATTAATGGAGATTAGGAAAATTATTATGTTATTGCTTGCATAGTGACATTTATGATCATCTTCAGTTTATTATTAATCTAGTCTGTATCATGAAAGTTTTTTGAATTTGCTAAGTTAACTATTGCTTTTGATCTTTTTATAAGTGGTGACATCAGCTCACAGCCACATCCCCGACCATTGATTTCGATGATGAACGTCACCCTATACGACGTCCCATTAAATATTAGAGACTCTGTTGTATTAATAGTACAATACTCATTTTCACTGAAGTTAAGTGGTATGAAGACAAGGAAGCCCAACCCCAACCTAATGTGAAGTCAATAGTAACATTAACAGTGAACTTCAAAGTTTGAATCAGTGAATAAAACATGGTGATTCTTGGCGTAGTTGCTTTGAGTATGTACCCCATGAATCTACCAGGTATTTAGACTCTAGACATCTATATCCTCTACTTGCCCAAGAATCGTCAATTGTGGGCTAGCGGTCTAACGATGGCCCTCTGAACTCATCTCAAGACAGCTCGATCCCTGACCTCGTGTGTGGGCACCACTGAAAGTTGGAAGTTAGTGTTCTTGGCGGTGAGCAGAAGAGCAAGCCAAGCCCAAACTATGGTCGGTCCGACTCTCTGACCTGCGTGTCAAAGAGCCACCCCTTCGACACTAGGAACAAATATTTATCTTGATGGAAATGGTACATCGTCGTACCACCGAGATTGGACTTGATTCTATGTCTAAAGGAAGCTTAGCAGCATCACATTGAGTACCGACATCGCGAACCATAGAAACTAGCACCCATATCGCACCAGGGAACCAACATAATCCATGGATCGTCAAAGTGCTCCTGGCATGGCATGAACTAAAGGGGTATTGTTGCTCTAAGGGGAACATGATAGATGCTCTTCAATCTCCAATCGTTTGTATATTGAGCCAGTGATTTCCCATTTAATAAAGTAAATCAACGATATTTTTGGTTCTGGAGCAATTGGTTCTGAATCAACTGGACCCACATTTTTCAGGGTTTTAGGTTGTAGGGCAGAATTTAGTTTTTTTTTTCAAATTCAACTTGAACGAATTCAAATCCAAAAAAATGTCTCGAGCATGCTTGGTTCTTGCTTCCTTGCAGAGAGTATCCATAGGGCATTCAACTTTACATTTTATAGTTTAAACTTTACAGTCTACCATTTTTCTCCATTATGCTAAGATGATCATCACATGCATACAATAGGACAATCGGTGGATTCAAACAGTTCTTGCATGCCTTATTCAAATAGTTCATCCGCTCTGTATAGCAGATTTAAAAGCACCCAAGAATCATCGGTTGTGGGCCAGTGGTTGGAGGGTGGCCCTCCGAACTCTCTGCAACTGAAAAAGTATCAAGACATCTTGACCCCCAACCTCATGTGTGGTTACCACAAGAAGTCGTAAGTCAACGTTCTTGGCGGTGAGCAGAAGAACAAGCCAACTCCGACCTCTTGTCAGTCTGACTCTCCAGCCTGCACGTCAAAGAGCCACCCCTTCAACACTAGGAACATATATTTATCTTGATGGAAATGGCACACCGTCGTACTATTGAGATTGGACTTGATTCTCTATTTGAAGGAAGCATAGCATCATCACCTTGAATACCAGCAACGCGAACCATCTAAACAAGATTTCTATCATTTCTTTACAATAAAAAATTGAATATGCCATAGTCACCTTCCATGCCCGAAAGCTCCACCTCCGGGCACGTGATAAGCCACAGGATCATGGAGTGAATGGCCATATGCATGTGGATCTCTTTCATTCACTTGGTGGTGTTGTTGGTCACCCGGCCTGGGAAATTCCACCATTAAAGAGCTCTCCCACTCGAGTTCCCTGTACTTGTTCAAATATATCTTGAGCGGCTCCACGTAGACTTTGAAGTTGACGGTGGCCATTCCCCAGAGAAAATCATAGTCATTGACAATTTTTCGCTTCTCTCTCTGGCACTTTTCAGAGGCCTCACCGGTGATGAAGTTCATGAAATTTGACAGACATTCCTGCACCATCTCCTTCACATCTTTGGATATATTCTCATTCCCCAACAATGCCTGCTTCATTATCCGCCCCACATTTGTGATGGGGAGAAAGCGGTTCTGCTCTCTAATGTAGTTTCCATTTCCATTCTTCGTCGATTTCCCTTCATGTTGGCTCAGCTGGGCTTGACCTAGGTTCAACTTGTACTTCGCACCAACAAAACCCTCAGACAGCAGCCCTTTCAGCAACGACTTGCAAGAAGATCACAGTCTCACCCGAGGTGGCTATGGGTGGTTGCAGAACCAAGTTCATGCTGCCTTGAGGGACTACATGAAGTGGCTTTACTTGGATTTTTTGTGTTTAACCAATCTTCTAACATTTATATTAATACTGCGCAGTATAGCTTAATCAATGACTTTGTGGCATTCAGATAAACATAAACATATTACAAAATAAGATATACTATGGTATTACAACATAACCATAACTTCGCATAACAGATAAACAACAACACATGCAAACAAGAAATATGCTAAAAAATTCTTCTTATTTATTAAGATAAGTCTTTGAAGTACAATTATCTTCTCCAACCTGCACACACAGCTTCAGGTGGTTTGCGCACTAAGTTGCAAAATCTTCCAAGGTCTCTGCGCACTCAGTTGTCGAGCCTTCCCTTAAGGCCCAAAATGAACTAAAGAAAGAAAATACAATAGTTTTCGCTCATCAACTATGCATGTTATCATTTCGACAAAGCCTTACATCGCTTTATATATCTTTGCATCATTACAAAACCATGGTCCATATACCATGGGCTCCAACAACACAACTAGCTAAAACCCGAAACCCGTTACCAAATGAGGGGCTTCAACCCACCCCAAAGCCCCTAAACATCGCGCGGTAGATCTAGCTTCACAGTACCGCGCACTCCGCTCCTCAAGATGCAGAGTCTTTGACCAAAAATGGACCAAGTTGGGTTGCGCCCAACAGGCCCTTTGAATCTCTGATCGCGAGGGTGAACTTTGCAACCTTTTCTAGTGGTGGCTCTTCTGCGCAGACCGTGAGCTCTAGAATGTCACTACAAGTCTTCCCAATGGCTTCTTCTAGTTGTTGTTGTTTCTAGCATGCTTCATCTTGTTAGTTGATCATCTGATCGAGCTCCTTCTTCATCGTAGTTCTTTCCTACTGCACTTGTATGTTTGACTGCAAAATACGTTGTTATCACCCTTTTAACTCTTCTATGATGCCTTGATGGAACTCGTGCAATGTTTGTGTCGCAATGCAATGATGTTCATGTTGACATTTTCCCATCCTTTCACACGCTCTCTATATTTTACAGCTTCGAACTATAGCGCTCCTTCTAATACCTGCAAAATTCTAAAACCAAACATTGTCTCTAATCGGCGCTCTGGCTGTGCTAGTTGACTCATCTTTTCCTATGGTCTAGCTATCTGCTCCGGTTGTCTGTCTGTCTGCACCAGTAATTTTAATTCTTTGATTCTTTCCTCGACACCGGTTAGGAGCGTGTTGTAGCGATCCTTGATCCTGTTCCACGACTTCGCTGTCACTTCTTAGACTTTATCCCAAATCTCGTTGATGCCCCCCTTAGTGAGGACAAGTGGCATGGTTCCTCTAGATTTGTCCGCCTTCCACTTCTTCCTTCCGCTCGACGTAGTTACAGTCGGGACCCTCTTTCGGATGATAAATGGTGAATCTTCTAGCTCTACGTCGCTAGGAGGATCCTGGGCACCCTGATCATGCTCTAGCTCGGTCTCCTCTGCATATTTCTCTATCTCTTTCTCAGTTTCCCTTTCATTATATTTCCCACTGGTACTCACATGTTGCACGGTGTCTTTCTCTTCTTCGCTACCTCCTATAGGTGGAGTCATCCACTCCACTGGCCAATGCTTTATTTCATTGACAAGGTCATCTTCGGTGACTAAATATGATAAAGGGCAACATTCCTCCATCGAATCCTTTTGGGGTTTAAGATATACCTAGTGAAAATCAACCTTGAAATGTGCAATGTTCTGATATTTCTCATACGGGCTAGGTGACAGCTTGGGATGTTGATTCACCACCATCAAATCCATCTCCATCAATACCCAAAAAATCTTGTTTTCTTGTGCGTGCATCGACTCTTTAGAAAACCAGAGCGAAGCGTACTGCAAAGCTTCGCTAACATTTGGTTCAACTGTAGGAAATTGTGACTACGTTGGTTCCTTCCATGCTAATAATGCGATGATCAATAGCAGCCACGCGCAGTGAAAAAATTTTCCTTCTTCCTACGCTTCTCAGCAGTCCTCCAAAAACTCGCATAAATAGTCGGCCCAGTTAAACTGAATCCCTTTACTGCACTGCGTGACTAAGGAGACTAGGGTCGTGGGAACTTCATTCACTCTTCATTTCCTCATAATATTTCCTTCCATAATGTGCACGACGAAGCGCACCCCTTGGTCGCTACTAGAATTTATGTCATAGCCTCTTGATTTCTTTACTAGCCCATACTAATTTTTCATATTGTCTGTGACTTCCTTGTCTTGACTTTTGCCAAAAAATTATTCAGGTAGGGTCCTTTCCCTAATATGGCAGCAAGGTGATCCTTCTGATCAACATCTCGTCAATCGAGATCCTCTCTCCTATCTAGAGGTACCCGTCATGCACTAAAGCAAGCAACTGTCGAACAAAGACTGTGTTGATGGCGCTTCTACCGAAGTGCGGCACATTGAACATGTTTAGCAATATTGCACTTGCAATCTTGTAGCCCACTGGTGTGGCTCCAACCTGGTAACATCACAGTCTAGAAAATATGATTGATGGAGGTACTTGCTTGGCTCAAATTGTGGGTAATTGTTGCTTTCGTTGAAATCCCAATCTTCCATTTTCAACTGCGGGATTTCCCCCCAACACTTATCCTTCAAAATGTATCTTTTATGGCAGCAATGGTGTGAAGGTGTTGAAATTCAAATTTTCAGGATCCTTAACCAGTTTAGCACCTGAATTCCTTGGTGGCTAGTATGGTGGCAGCAAAGAGGGAAGCTTTGCGCCCTTTGTCTCCATCTGTTCCAGCTCATTTTTTTCCTCATTGCCGTGGATCTCTTCGGGTTCTTTCTGATTCAGTGGATTCTTCAGCTTCTTTGTAGGCTACTTGTCATGTTTGTTCTGTGTTCATTGTTTCTTTGCGACCTTATTCCTTGGGGATTGCCTTACTCCAGAGACTTTAGCTGGCCTCTTTTCCTATCTTTTCTTCAATCCTTCTTTTGTGGTTGTTTGTTTTCGCAGCAACCTCGAGCCTGTTACACTTGGTGTTGTAGCTTCCATGATTCTTGCTAGCCCTTTATTCACAAATTCTCTGGCAAGCTCTTCAAAACTCCTCTCAGACATACAACAAGATTCTCGGTTCTCACTTGGTTGCTAATTTACAGTTTGAACTTCCAAAGCTCAAAGTGTAAAATGTGGAGTGGGATAGAGCTTTTTCCTTCCAACGGTCATATTTTCGGCTAACTTTAACATGTCCCCTTTGGTGTCACAGTAATCCTTCCTTCATCACAGTTCTTTCGGATTTTGACGTATTCCTGAATATCACACAGTGATTATCCTTCAACACGGTTTTTTTGGACTTCGACATACTCTTGAGTATCATGTAGTAATCTTCCTTTGGCAAAGTCCCTTTTGCAGTGTAGTTTATAGTCCAGTGCCCACTTTCAACTGCATGTGTCACTAAGAATGTCCTCCTTTTATCTTTTAGTGTGAAGCTCCAGGGACAACGTTGTCCCTATATATCTTCAATATGCTACCATTCACTCCTCCTGGAATCAGTTGACCATCAAACTTCGTGAGATGAACTGCTTCACCATCATAAATGTGCTTGATGATATATGGTCCCAACCAATGTGTTTTAAACTTCCTTGGGAACTTCACGAATTTTCTATTATATAAAAGTACAAGATCTCCTTCCTAGAATGTCTTCTGCTTGATGTGCCTGTCATTCCAGGCTTTCTCCCTTGCATTTTGTACTTGCTGATGAAAACCTGCTATAAAATTGTCTTTTTCCAGAGAAATCTATTGTGCCATCCTTTCTTCCATTATGTCGCAATTTTCCAAATATGTAAAGGTTGTAATTCTCAAACTTTGCACAATGTACTCCATAGGCATGACTACTTCTTGTCCATATACCAACCTAAAAGGTGTTTGGCCTATCAATTTTTTTCATGTTGTCCTATATGCCCATAACACCATTGGAATCCTTGCACCCCAATCATTCCTATGGATGATATGGTGTACTCTTCTGATGGTACACTTGAAATTCTTCAGTCAACACCTCAATAGTCTTATGAAAGAAATGTGAACCCTTGTCACTCATCAAGATATATGGACACCCAAATATGGAAAAAACATATTCAAATATGAACTTCGCGGTGGTTTCTATGCTGCAATCCTTCATTGGCTTTGCCTCAACCCACCTCGTCAAATATTCAGTTGCAGTGATTATGTATCTTGCACCGGTCTTATTTCCTAGTGGGTTAATATCTCTAACAAATTCAATATCCCATTTTTTTAATGCTTGCGACATCACCTATGGATTTAATGGAATTGCATCTCTTCTAGATGGCTTTCCTATTCTCTGGCATGCATCACATGCTCGAAAAAAATCCTTGGCATCCTATAACCTAACTCTCAAGATCTTTTGCGTTGTGGAATTTCCTACATATTGTCCTCCTTCAACTCCTCCATGAGCTTCTGCCAAAATACTCTGCTTTCATGCTTAGGGACATATGTGTGCAATATTTCATATGATATGATTTTGTACAATTGTCCTGAAATCAACGAGAAATCAGTGGTTTTGACTACCAACTCCTTATTTTTCCGCGTAGTGTATTCCGCAGGCGCCATTACGATGGCCAAAAATTGAATAATATCCATGAAGTGATCATCTGTGACCCTAATTGCGAATAACTGCGCATCGAGCAAGTTATCCTCGATACTAGTGGGTTCTTCTGCTGTCTCTATCCTTGACAGATGATCAGGCCCAGAATTCAATCTTCCTAGTTTAACTACAACTTCGAAATTGTACTCCTAGAACAACAACAACCATCGAAAAAATTTTCCTCATAAAATAGGCTTATTCACCAAAACTTCAGCGCAGAGTGATCAGTGAACATCTTGAAGTGTGCTCCCAACAAATAATGCTTGAACTTATGTAATGCATAGACCATAGCTAACCATTCTCTCTCTGTCATGGAATAGTTCTTCTTTGTCTTGGATAGTTTTCTTCTTGAAAAAGCTATGGGGTGATCAATTTATCCTGCTCCTAGTTATGCCAGTACTATACCCAACGCTACGCAAGATGCATCGACATGTACTTGAAATTCCTGATTCTAGTCCGGGAAAACCAGAATAGGCGGAGTCACCATTTTATCCTTTAGTATGTTGAGGCTCTTCTAGAATTATTCATCCCATTGAAAAGTGACATATTTCTTCAATAACTTCTCCATTGGCATAGTTATCTATGCATACCCATTTATAAACTTTCTATAATAGCTAGTGTTTCCAAGTGTCGTGCACAATTGTCTCACTGTCTTAGGTTAATCCAAGTTTACAATGACTGCAATATTCACGGGATCTACTATCAATCCCTTCTTACAAATCACATGGCCTAACAATATGCCAAATGCCATGCTAAAGATACACTTCTTCAGATTCAATGATATTTGATATTGTATTCATGTATCCAACATCAACCTCAAGCTCGCAACATGCTTCTTCAACAACCCAAAGATTGTCCAATCATCAAAGTAAACCTCCAAAAATTTATATATGTACTCCTTGAAATCTGTGACTAAAACTCTAGAAAGTATGGCAGGAGCATTCTTCAAGCTAAAAGGCATCACTATGTACTGATAAGATCCCCACTCTATAGAAAAAGTTGTCTTATGTCTACCTTCTGGCACAATTCTGCTCTGATGGTAACCTGAAAAACCATCTGTAAAAGAGTAGGCCTCCTGTCCTCCTACATTTTCCAATACTTCGTCTGTAAATGGTGTGGGAAAAGGATCATTCAAGCATGCATCATTCAACTTCCTTAGGTACACACATAATCAAATCTTGTCCTTTGCCTTCTTTTCCTGAACTTCCATGGGGCTTACCCATTCAGACTCTTCAACTGGTTCAATGATCCCAACTTTGATCATTTTATCTAGCTTCACCTTAACTTTTTCCTTGTATTTTAGATTCAACCCGTACGGTATTTTCTTTATTGGATTCACGTCAGGTTTCAGAGGGATCCTCATAACTCCTAGATCCCCAACTATTCCCTTCAATTCGGAAAAAATCATGGGAAATATCTCTTGACACTTGTGCAACAACTCTGCAATTTTTCTAACTGTGTCTTCATCCCAGTAACCTCCAATCATCGTAAATGTTGGTTCTTCTTCTGATCCAATATTTACCTTCTTCATATTTGTGGGCTTCGTTATGTCAAATATTTCGGGTGTCGGTCCAACAACTTCATGATGTCCTTCTGACTCTGGGATATCAATATTGCGCAGATCCTCATCATCCTCTTCCACGGTCACATTAGAGCATTCCAGTACTTGCTCCAATTGTGCTGTCCAATTTAGCGGTGTCCATGTTAGCGAATTTGCATCCTTAAAAACCTTTTCTATGAATTTCAGAAGGGCTTCCTTTATGCACAAACATTCATCTTCAAAACTAAATGTTAGTATAAAACTGTAACCAAGTATGTCCAGTTCGTAGTTCCATGTCGCAGTTCTGTCTCAAGATACCAATTCATAGGTATCATTTCCAGTGTGAGGAAAAACACATGTACCCACTCTTGTTCTGGAAATTCTTCCCAAAATGAAGTGTAGCGATGAATATTCTTTATGGGCCTCTAAATTAGACATAGAATAAGGCCCATCTAAAATTTCTTAAGCCCATCTACCTTCCTTATGCACATAAAAGGATATATTAAATCTCTCCTTCTACACTTAATAATGTTTTCTTATGCTTTAATATTTTCTTAGGAAGGTTTAAAGGTAATTGCATATTTGTGCCTAATATTGGTTATTTTTGTAGAATATTGTGAGAATATTTGGCAGATTATACAGATTTGGAGAAGGAGATGATTTAGAGAATTGCTCCCTGTCACTGGAAGATCAGGATTGGAGAATAAATGAGCACAACATCATGAAATTAGGGAGAAGTCTTGGAGAGATTCAAGGGGACTGTCCACCTTGCTTAACTCTTAAAGGAAACCAAAGAATCCTCATAAGATCCCCCTCCAGCAATTTGAATTCCAGAGGCATCCAAGAAACTCAAGACCAAGTGCACTCAAGCCATACTTCACTTGGAGTCTCCATCAAATCGAATTCCAAGAAGCAGCCAAGAAACTGAAGACAAAGGGCACTCAATATATGTTTACTTGGAGTCAAAGTGGACTCAATCACCATTTTTTTAAGGGAGCTATTGGTAGCTTCTCCGTAGAATAAATAGAGTAGAGCCAGATCTAGGAAGGATTTAGTTATTTATCCAGTGAGTTGATTCTAGTCGACTTCCATTCCATTGGATTCAAATTTTTGCTGTAAATCCATTAGGATCTGTTAAAGATTTTATGGATGTAACAGATTGTTCCTTTTTTTGAAATAAGTAGAGAGATGCCATTTTACTGATTAATTCTAGAGAGTTGGGCTCGTGGGTTAGGGCCCAACCCATGTGCCTCAGCTTCTCTGTTGTTTCATGCTTTTCTTTCATGTCACTTAGCTAGTTTTTCTTCTGAGCATTTGGCTAGTTTGCTGGTATTTTTATTGATGTTTTAGTTTGCTTCCCATTGTCTTTTGCTGTAGATTTAATTTTCTTACCAAATGGTAGAATAGTTGATAAAATCCATAAATTTTTGAGGCCAGCCTCCCCTCTCAACTCTGTCAATAGAGCTCGAGGAGGGTAGAACTTTCCCCACAGACCAAAAATGCTTTCTCGCTTATGATTTCTTGGAAATATATTAGATCAGTGCCTATATTTTCTAGAAAATATTGTCTACCTTTCTTGCATAAATAGGTACGTTGCTTGCAGGTACTGGCAGCATAGCCCAGGAGAAGTTTTCTAGCACCTCCCACTTCATCTTCCATCTTCCTTCCATCTCTCATGTTACGCTCTGCGCACTGTTTTTACACTCTGATTTTTCCCACTTATTCTCACGGTCTTCACCTTTTTATGAAAAACACATGAAAACCATTCAAAACCACCGAAAACCTGACCTCTGTCTTCTCTCCTCGAGACTCCCACCATCGTATGTCACACTTCACAAATCACAACATTTAACATTTACCTTTAACACTTACCGCTCGTTCCTTGCAATTGCGATATTGTGGAATCACACTTCGCATCGCTTACCTTTTGCCTTGAAGACTTACCACTCTCCTTCGCCCATTGCCTCCCTTATTCCCTCGTTCTATCGATCACCATCGCTAGACTCGTTTTAATGCAAAAAAACTTGAAAACCATCGAAAACCTCACCTTTGTCTTCCTCCTCAAGATTTCCGCTACCGTACATCACACTTCACAAATCACAAAATTTAACGTTTACTTTAACACTTATCACTCGTTCGTTGCAATTGCGATATTGTGAAATCGAAAATCGCACTTCGCAACTCTTATCTTTTACCTTTAACTCTTATTGCTTGTTCTTGCGATTGCGATACTGCGACATCGAATATGACAAATTGCAACTTTTCCCTTTCTTATTTTCACCCCCACGTCATCTGCATCGAAAATCGCAGCCCGCAACCTTTAACGTATCACAAATCACACTTCGTTGAACTTACCACATCGTAGATCGCAGCCCGCAACCTTTACTACATCACAAATCTCACTTCGCACATTTTAGTTCATTCCGTTAAATCCTTACCGCTATCCATTTAAACTTGCGATATTGCGATTTGCAACCCGCCATGTCACTCGTCGCACTTCGCACTTCGCACAATTTAGTTTATTCTGTTAAGCCCTTATTGCTATCCATTTAAACTTGTGAAGTTGCGATTGTGACATCGCACATTGCAGCTTTTGTCCTCCATCGCACTCTGCCATCACACTTTTGAGTTATTTCCACTCCAAAGTCATTTCTCACGTTATAATAAATTTTTCTAAGAGTTTAACCCCCTATTTCCACTTCCAAACCTCGTTTCATGTGTTAAACCCCCCATTAGCCTCTTTTAGCCCTTTTTCTTCCTCTAAGCTGCAAATTAGCTCTTTTTACTTAGAATTAAGTCATGGATATTTTAGTTGCATGGAGAAGAGCATGGTAGATATATCATAGGATAATTAAAATGCATTTAACCGTTTGGCCAAGTTAAATGTGGTTTAGAATTAGTTTCCTTTCTACCATTTATTTTCAGCAGGTTAGCTTTGTTTATTTTCTGTCATCTCCCTTTCTGCAAATTAAATAGTTTCATTCTTGTCATTTCTTTTCAACACTTTAGTTTAATTTCCTTTCTGTCATTTTATTCCAGTAATTTACTTTCCAGTTGTTCTCATAATTAAGAAATAGTACCCTTTTGTAAAGCAGAAGAGGATGAAATGAACAGAATGAATATGATGTGTATATAGCACTGTCACCTCAAAGTTTGTACAAACCCCGTGTTGATAAAGTAAAGTAGGGAAGCCCTTGGGAGTTGCAGCACTCTTTGTGCAATACCAGGGCTCACCACTTTTTGGCATCGTTGTTGGGGAGGCGTCTAGTAGATGCTTTGATTCTATTTTAACATTCTTTTCTTCTTTCCCTTTTCATGTTGTTTCCAAAATATTGAAAAATGCAAAAAATTCAATTTTCATAGGAGTAGGGATACTCAGAATATTTTTAAAAAAATACTTCTCCAACACCAACCCCCCCCCACTTAACCATGTGGTGCAGTAAGAACCACATCAGCATACACTTTTGAAGGAAGAAAAGATGGATGGATATGATGACAATGAAGAAGATATTATTCGGTTTCCCATTCAAGATATGGACATCAGTGTACCTATGAAGAACATCCCTCCATCTTTCCTTCCCAACTTCCATGGTATGAGGACAGAGGATCGAGAAATAGTTATCTTTGAATTTGAGATACTTTGTAGGTCTTATGGTTACTTATGACACACTCAAAACTGATATTGTTTCCTGAAAAATTGAAGGATAGAGCTCTTAAATGGTCCATGAGTCTAGATACTCATTCAATAATATCATGGAAAGATATGCAAAATATATTTCTAGAAAAATGTAAAGACTGTGATCTTAGAGAAGAAATTTTTAGAATGAACCAAGAAGAAGATGAGAGCCTTGAGGATCTAATTGAGAGATTCATGTATAATGTTAAGAGGGAAAAACTGCATCATCTAGGATTTGACACACTAAAAACCCTCTTAATTAGAACAATTAGGGATAAGTGGATTGATCTCGTTAATCTCATGAGTAGAGGAGATGTATACCAATTGTCATTTGAAGAAATTTGTGAAACATGCAAGCACATATCAAGAGGAGGGGAAAGAGTAATTAAATCAACATCAACATTGCTAAGTCAAGATGAACTTGGAAATTTGCTTCATAACTTTAAAACGGAAATTCTTAGCAATCTAAGTGAACAAGTAGAAATGTTAAGAATGCAAAATGAGAAAAAAGAATATGCTGATATTTTTGTTATCCATGCAGAATCATATGCTACTAAATGTTGTTCATCATTCCCCAGGTTTAAATAAGTTTACCAAGAAGCCAATGTAGCAAGTAAATCACCAAAGAAGCTATGTTATGTAGCTCCAAGGAGACCCTGGCAGCCTAGTCAACTTGATATGATGCAAGGACCTACTTCACAGTGTCAATATTATTCACATCCATCTCAAAATAATGGGGACACACTCCCTCCTTTGCAACCTTGTCCATCTCAACCTCAAACCCAATCTTGCCAACATGATTGGCAAGGACCTTATTGGGGAAATCCTCAACATACTCAATATTTCCCTCAATATCATCCATACCCAAATACATGCTATCCCTATGATCCACCTCCACCACAACCACAGCCTCAACCGCATCCATCTCATATATCCACCCCCACTCAACTACTTGTACCACCATTTCCAAACCCACACCATGAAGTATCTCAACCCACTTACAATGATTAGGTACAACACTACCAAACATATCCTCTTGATCTAAATGCTCTGCATCTTAGTTCAATAAATGTATTGCAAATAAGATATTTTCTTAATTTCATTGAAGGGCAACATAAAGAATAAAAAGATACGAATGAGGAGATCAAAGAATCAAGGGTTGCACTTGATGAAGAGCAGATATCAGAATCAGATGTTGAGAAAGTTCCCTCATGTTTACCAGCATTTCCTTCATGTGTTCAAGAGAAAAATCAGCAAAAAGAGGAATATTTGAATGTCATAATAGAAGAGGACATCCAAGGTCATCCAACTCAGCAAGTGAACCAGTGGAATCACAACTATATTGACATATGGTTCCAAATAGTCATTAAATTGTAGCAACACACTCTTTTCCAACAACACTTGATACAATCCCAGTCAAAGCAATTCATATCTCATATTCAGGTACATGTCAGAGCATGTATTCCAAGTGTGCAACTGATTTTATTTGTCATCTTGATGTGTACATGGCTCCATTGGAAGTATTCCTATACTTGAAAAATGTTTTTTTTTTTCAAGTAGAGTAGGAAAGTGAAAAAAAGGAAAAAAAAAGGTAAAGAATAAAATATCATATGAAAACCTCTTTGAGGCGTCTGAGATTGGCTCACTGATTGAAAACCTCCATGAGGCAATCATTGGGTTGAAAAATAAATAAATAAAATATCCTATGTGAAAACCTCCTTTGAGGCGCCTAGGCAGACCTTCTAGATGAAAACCTCATGGAGGCAGCTAGTAGACCTTAAAAAAAAAAAAACTGTGCATTTCTCCATGTATATCTCTCTGATGAATGCAGGTGCTCTCCAACCTTTGCAAGCATAAAACAATAAGTTGGCACAAAAAGAAAATTTGGTCAACACTTTAGTTAAAAGTAGTCAAACTTGGAATTCCTCCTCCTATGCTCAGAAACTCCAAAAGGATCTCAAGCATATTATCAAATGGAGCTTCAGAACCACCAAAGATAGCTTCAACAACCATATCAACAACAGCTTCAATATCACATGCAAAAAAAAAATCAATGGTAATGCTCAGGTATGCAATCATCTAACCATGTCTTCGAATCTATTTTAGCTTAATAAAACATTAAAATGTGTGAGAAGGAAATTTTTTTTATATAGCCAAAATCAGTAGCAGAGTAACCTCAACCTTATCTAGCAACTAGCCTCACTTTTTCCACCAAGAAAAGGAACAAGAGAAAAGTAAAAAGGACTTGAGAAAGTGTGCAATAAGCAGCTCATTGTAATAGAGGATAAGGAGTGCCAAGGGGTAACCAAGGGTGAACTCAATTCACATGAAAAAAGAATTGAGTTTAATTTGCATGAAAAAAAAAAGGGTTGATCCACCACCTCTTGGCATGAAAAACATATTTACTTAAGGCATGTGAGGACCTCCATGAAGCACCTACAAAAAGAATTGCAGCAAGAAGAATAGAAAGAAGATTAGCAGAAGAGTAGCACATGGGCCAATAAAATAGAAAACGAAATAAGCCAGCATGCAGGAAGAAACATAAGGCACGGAGGATGAATAGGTTTCTCAGTGGATGAGCAACAGTTCCAGTAGGGGGGTGATGATGGGCCTCTAAATTAGACATAAAATAAGGACCATATAACATTTCTTAAGCCCATCGACCTTCCTTATGCACATAAAAGGATATATTAAATCTCTCCTTCTACACTTACTAATGTTTTCTTATGCTTTAATATTTTCTTAGGAAGTTTTAAATGTAATTGCATATTTGTGCCTAATATTGGTTATTTTTGTAGAATATTGTGAGAATATTTGGCAGATTATATAGATTTGGAGAAGGAGATGATTTAGGGACTTTCTCCCTTCCAATGGAAGATCAGGATTGGAGAATAAATGAGCACAACATCAGGAAATTAAGGAGAAATCATGGAGAGATTCAAGGGGATTGTCCACCCTGCTTAACTCTCAAAGGCAGCCAAAAGATCATCATGAGGTTCCCCTCCAACAATTCGAATTCCAGAGGTAGCCAAGCAACTAAGACCAAGTGCACTCAAGCCATACTTCACTTGGAGTCTCTAGCAAATAGAATTCCAAGAGGCAACCAAGCAACTGAGGACGAAGGGCACTTAATCTATGTTTACTTGGAGTCAAAGTGGACTCAATCAACTTTTTTTTAAGGGAGTTGTTGGTAGCTACCCTGTAGTATAAATAGAGCAAAGCTGGAGCTAGGAACGAGTTAGTTAGTTATCCAGTGAGTTTATTCTATTCAACTTCCATTCCATCCCACTTCTATTCCATTCCATTGGATTCAAATTTTTGTTGTAATGCCATTATGCTTTGTTAAATCTTTTATGGATGTAACAAACTGTTCCTTTTTATGAAACGAGTAGAGAGATGTCATTTTACTGATTTAATTCCAGAGATTTGGGCTTGTGAGTTAGGGCCCAACCCATGTGCCTCAGCTTCTCTGTTGTTTCATGCTTTTCTTTCATGTCATTTAGCTAGTTTTTCTTCTGAGCATTTAGCTAGTTCGCCGGTATTTTTATTGATGTTTTAGTTTACTTCCTGCTATCTTTTGGAGCTGTAGATTTAATCTTCTTACCGAATGGTCGAATAGTTGATAAAATCCATAAAGCTGTGAGGCAAACCTTCCCCTCTCAACTCTGTCAACAGAGCTTGAGGAGGGTAGAACTTTCCCCACAGACCAAAAATTCTTTCTCGCTTATGATTCCTTGGAAATAGATTAGATCAGTGCCTATATTTTCAAGAACATCTTGTCTGCCTTTCTTGCATAAATAGGCAGGTTGATTGCAGGTACGGGAAGCATATCCCAGGAGAAGTTTTCCAACACCTCCCACTTCATCTTCCATCTTCCTTCCATCTCTGATGTTATGCTATGCGCACTGTTGTTACACTCTTATTTTTCCCACTTATTCTCACTGCCTTCCCATTTTTATGAAAAGCACGTGAAAACCATTCATAACCACCGAAAATCTGACCTTCGGCTTTTCTCCTCAAGACTCCCACCACCGTACATCGCACTTTGAAAATCGCAACATTTAACGTTTACTTTTAACACTTACCGCTCGTTCCTTGCGATTGCGATATTGTGAAATAAAAAATTGACTTCGCACCACTTACCTTTTGCCTTGAATACTTACCGCTCTCCTTCGCTGATTACTTGCCTTATTCCTTCGTTCTATCGGTCACCATTTCCAAACTCGTTTTAACGCAAAAAATCTTGAAAACCATCGAAAACCCGACCTCCATATTCCTCCTTGAGACTCCTGCCACTGTACGTCGCACCTCGCAAATCTCAACATTTAACATTTAATTTAACACTTTTTGTTCATTCGTTGCAATTGTGATATTGCGAAATCGCAAATCACACTTTGCAACTCTTAGATTTTACCTTTAACTCTTACTGCTTATTCTTGCGATTTCGACATTGTGACATTGCATATCGCAAATCACAACTTTTCCCTTTTTTCTTTCACTGTCACATCATCTGCATCGCAAATCGCAGCCCCACCCTTTACCGTATCACAAATCACACTTCGATGAACTTACCACATCGCAGATTGTAGCCCACAAACTTTATCTCATCGTAAATATCACTTCGCACATTTTATTTCATTCCATTAAATCCTTACTGCTATCCATTTAAACTTGCGATATTGCGATTTGCGACCTTCCACGTCACTCGTCGCACTTCGCACAATTTAGTTTATTCCGTTAAGCCCTTATTGTTATCCATTTAAACTTGCGAAGTTGCGATTACGACATCGCACATCGCGACTTTTGTCCTCCATCGCACTCCGCCATCACACTTTTGAGTTCTTTCCACTCCAAAGTCATTTCTCACATTATAATAAAGTTTTCAAAGGGTTTAACCCCCTGTTTCGGCTTCCAAACCTCATTTCATGTGTTAAACCCCCCAATAGCATCTTTTAGCCCTTTTTCTTCCTCTATGCTACAAATTAACTTTTTTTAGTTAGAATTAAGTCATGGATAGTTTAGTTGTATGGATAAGAGCATGGTAGATAGATCATAGGATAAGTAAAATTCATTTAGCCGTTTGGCCACGTTAAGTTTGGTTTAGAATTAGTTTCCTTTCTACCATTTATTTTCAGCAAGTTAGCTTAGTTTCTTTTCAGTCATTTCCCTTTCTACCAGTTAAATTAGTTTCATTCTTGCAATTTCTTTTCATCACTTTAGTTTAATTTCCTTTCTGTCATTTCCTCCAGTAATTTAATTTCTGCTTGTTCTCATAATTTAAAAAATATCACCCTTTCGTAAAGCAAAAGAGGATGACATGAATAGAATGCATCTACTGTGTATATAGCACTGTCACTTCAAATTTTGTATGAACCCTGGGTTGATAAAGTAAAATAGGGCAGCCCTTGGGAGGTGCAATACCAGGGCTCACCACTTTTTGGCGTCATTGTCGGGGAGGTGTCTAGTAGATGTTTTGATTTTGTTTTAGCATTCTTTTCTGCTTTCCTTTTTCATGTTGTTTCCAAAATATTGAAAAATAAAAATAATCTGATTTTCATAGGAGTAGGGATACTCAAATTTTTTTTTTTTTAAAACACTTCTCCAACACCAAACCCCCCACTTGACCACGTGGTGCAATAAGAACCAAATCACCATACACTTTTGAAGGAAGAAGATATGGATGGATATGATGAAAATGAATAAGATCTTATTGGGTTTCCCATTCAAGATATGGACATCAGTGTACCTATGAAGAACATCCCTCCATCTTTCCTTCCCAACTTCCATGGTATGAGGACAGAGGATCCAGAAACATTTCTCTTTGAATTTGAGATACTTTGTAGGTCTTATGGCTACTTATCACACACTCAAAAACTGATATTGTTTCCTGCAACATTGAAGGATAAAGCTCTTAAATGGTTCATGAGTCTAGGTACTAATTCAATAAGATCATGGAATGATATGCAAAAGAGATTTCTAGAAAAATATAAAGATTGTGATCTTAGAGAAGAAATTTTTAGAATGAACCAAGAAGAAGATGAAAGCCTTGAGGATCTAATAAAGAGATTCATGTATAATGTTAAGAGGGCAAAAATGCATCATCTAGGATTTGGCACTCTAAAAACCCTCTTACTTAGAACAATTAGGGATGAGTGGATTGATCTCCTTAATCTCATGAGTAGAGGAGATGTATGCCAATTGTAATTTGAAGAAATTTGTGAAACATGCAAGCGCATATCAAGAGGAAGGGAAAGAGTAAGTAAATCAACATCAACATTGGTAAGACAAGATGAAATTGGAAATTTTCTTGATAAATTTAAAACAAAAATTCTTAGAAATCTATGTGAACAAGTAGAAAGGTTAAGAATAAAAAATGAGAAAAAATAAGATGCTGATATTTTTGCTATCCATGCAGGATCATATGCTACTAAATGTTGTTCATCATTCCGCAGGTTTAAATAAGTTTACCAAGAAGATAATGGAGCAAGGCAATCACCAAAGAAGCTATGTTATGTAGCTCCAAGGAGACCCTAGCAGCCTAGTCAACTTGATATGATTCAAGCACCTACTTCACAATGTCAAGCTTATTCACATCCATTTCAAACTAGTGGGGACACACTCCCTCCTTGGAAAACTTGGCCATATCAACCTCAAACCCTATCTTGGCAACATGATTGGCAAGGACCTTATTGGGAAAATCCTCAACATCCTCAATATTTCCCTCAATATCCTCCATACCCAACTCCATGCTATCCCTATGATCCACCTTCACCACAACCACAGCCTCAACCACATCCATCTCATATATCCACCCCCACTCAACTACTTGTACCACCACTTCCAAACCCACACCATAAAGTATCTCAACCCACTTACAATGTTGAGGTACAACACTACCAAACATATCCTCTTGGTCTAAATGGTTTGCATCTTAGTTCAAGAAAGGGATTGCAAAGAAGATATTTCCTTAATTTCATTAAAGAACAACACAAAGAAGAAGAAGATACGAATGAGGAGATCAATGAATCAAGGGTTGCACTTGATGAAGAGCAGATATGAGAATAATATGTTGAGAAAATTCCCTCATTTTTACCAGCATTTCCTCCATGTGTTCAAGAGAAAAATCAGCAAAAAGAGGAAGATTTGAATGTCATAATAGAAGAGGACATTCAAGGTCATCCAACTTAGCAAGTGAACCAGGCGAATCACAACTATATGGGCATATGGTTCCAAACAATCATTAAGTTGATACAATCCCAGTCAAAGCACTTGATACAATCCTAGTCAAAGCGATTCATCTCTCATATTCAGGTACATGTCAGAGCATGTATTCCAAGTGTGCACCTAATTTTATCTGTCATCTTGAAGTGTACATGGCTCCATTTGAAGTATTCCTATACTTGAAAAAGGTTTTTTTTTTTCAAGTAGCGTAGGAAAGTGAAAAAAAAGGAAAAAAAAGGGGGAAACAATAAAATATCATATGAAAACCTCTTTGAGGTGTCTGAGACTGGTTCACTGATTGAAAACCTCCATGAGGTGGTCATTGGGTTGAAAAATAAATAAATAAATAAATAAAATATCCTAGGTGAAAACCTCCTTTGAGGCGCCTAGGCATACCTTCTAGTGGAAAACCTCATGGAGGCAGCTAGTAGGCCTTAAAAAAAAAAATTGTGCATTTCTCCATGTATCTATCTCTGATGAATGCAGGTGTTCTCTAACCATTGCAATCAGAAAACAGAAAGTTGGCACAAAAATAAAATTTGGTCAACACTTTAGTCAAAGGTATCAAACTTTGACTTCCTCCTCCCATGCTCAGAAGCTCCAAAAGGACCTCAAGAATATTATTGAATGCAACTTCAGAACCACCAAAGATAACTTCAACAACCATATCAATAGCAGCTTCAATTTCACATGAAAAAAAAAATCAATGGTAAGGCTCAGGTATGCAATCATCTAACCCTTTCTTTGAATCTGTTTTAGCTTAATAAAACATTAAAAGGTGTGAGAAGGAAAGTTTTTTTTTATATAGCCAAAATTAGTAGCAGAGCAACCTCAGCCTTATCTAGAAACTAGCCTCACTTTTTCCACCAAGAAAAGGAACAAGACAAAAGTAAAAAGGATTTGAGAAAGTGGGCAGTAAGCAGCTCGTTGTAATAGAGGACACGGAGTGCCAAGGGGTAACCAAGGGTGAACTCAATTCATAGGAAAAAAGAACTGCGAGTTTACTTTGCATGAAATAAAAAGAAAAAAGAAAAAAAATCAAATAAAAGGTGGATCCACCACCTATTGGCATGCAAAACAGATTTACTTAAGGCATCTGAGGACCTCCATGAAGCACCTACAAGAAGAATTGCAGCAAGAAGAATAGCAAGAAGATTAGCAGAAGAGCAGCGCATGGGCCAATAAAACAGAAAACGAAATAAGTCATCATGTAGGAAGAAACATAAGGCAGGGAGGATGAATATGTTGCTCAGAGGATGAGCAGTAGTTCAAGTAGGGGGGTGATGACAGACCTCTAAATTAGACATAAAATAAGGCCCATCCAACCTTTCTTAAGCCCATCTACCTTCCTTATGCACATAAAAGGATATATTAAATATCTCCTTCTACACTTAATAATGTTTTTTTATGCTTTAATATTTTCTTAGGAAGGTTTAAAGGTCATCGCATATTTGTGCCTAATAGTGGTTATTTTTGTAGAATATTGTGAGAATATTTGGCAGATTATACAGATTTGGAGAAGAAGATGATTTAGGGACTTTCTCCCTGCCACTAGAAGATCGAGATTGGAGAATAAATGAGCACAACATCATGAAATTAGGGAGAAATATTGGAGAGATTCAAGGTGATTGTCCACCCTGCTTAACTCTCAAAGGTAGCCAAAGGATCCTCATGAGATCCCCCTCCAGCAATTTGAATTCCAGAGATAGCCAAGAAACTCAAGACCAAGTGCACTCAAGCCATACTTCACTTGGAGTCTCCAACAAATCTAATTCCAATAGGCAGCCAAGCAACTAAAGATGAAGGGCACTCAATCTATGTTTACTTGGAGTCAAAGTGGACTCAATCACCATTTTTTTAAGGGAGTTGTTAGTAGCCGCCCTGTAGAATAAATAGAGCAGAGCTAGAGCTAGGAAGGAGTTAGTTAGTTAGCCAGTGAGCTGATTCTAGTCGACTTTCATTCCATCTCACTTCCATTCCATTGAATTCGAATTTTTGTTGTAAAGCCATTAGGCTCTGTCAGAGATTTTATGGATGTAATAGATTGTTCCTTTTTATGAAATGAGTAGAGAGATGCAATTTTACTGATTTAATTCCAGAGAGTTGGTCTTGTGGGTTAGGGCCCAACCCATGCGCCTCTGCTTCTATGTTGTTTCATGCTTTTCTTTCATGTCATTTAGCTAGTTTTTCTTCTGAGCATTTAGCTAGTTTTCTGGTATTTTTATTTATGTTTTAGTTTGCTTCCTGTTTTCTTTTATTGTATATTTAATCTGCTTACTGAATGGTAGAATAGTTGATAAACTCCATAAAGCTGTGAGGCCAGCCTTCCCCTCTCAACTCTGTCAATAGAGCTTGAGGAGTGTAGAATTTTCCCCATAGACCAAAAATTCTTTCTGGCTTATGATTTCTTGGAAATAGATTAGATCAGTGCCTGTATTTTCAAGAACATATTGTCTGTATTTCTTCCATAAATAGGCAGGTTGATTGCAGGTACAAACAGCATAGCCCAGGAGAATTTTTCCAGCTCCTCCCTCTTCATCTTCCATCTCCCCTCCATCTCTGATGTTACGCTCTATGCACTACTGTTACACTTTGATTTTTCCCACTTATTCTCACTGCCTTCCCCTTTTTATTAAAAACACGTGAAAATGATTCAAAACAACCGAAAACCAGACCTTCGCCTTTGATCCTCGAGAATCCCACCACCGTACGTCGTACTTTGTGAATCTCAACATTTAACATTTACCTATAACACTTACCACTCATTCCTTGCGATTGCGATATTGCGAAATCGCAAATCGCACTTCGCACTGCTTACCTTTTTCCTTGAAGACTTACCGCTCTCCTTCGCTAATTTCCTACCTTATTTCTTCATTCTATCGGTCATCGTCTCCAGACTCGTTTTAACGCAAAAGCGCTTGAAAATCATCAAAAACCCGACCTCTGACTTCCTCCTCGAGACTCCCGCCACTGTATGCCGCACTTCGCAAATCACAACATTTAACGTTTATTTTAACACTTACCACTCGTTCATTGCGATTGCGATATTGCGAAATCACAAATCACATTTCGCAACTCTTAGGTTTTACCTTTAACTCTTACCGCTTGTTTTTGCGATTGCGATATTGCGAAAGCGCATATCACAAATCACAACTTTTCCCTTTCTTATTTTCACCGCCACGTCATCTGCATCGCAAATCGAAGCCAACAACCTTTACTGTATCGTGAATCCCACTTTTCTGAACTTACCACATCGCAGATCGCACCCTGCAACCGCATCGCAAATCGCACTTTGTGCATTTTAGCTCATTCTGTTAAATGGTCTGCATCTTAGTTCAAGAAAGGTATTGCAAAGAATAAATTTTCTTAATGTCATTGAAGGACAACATAAATAAGAAGAAGATACGAATGAGGAGATCAAAGAATCAAGGACTGCACTTGATGAAGAGTAGATATCAGAATCAGATGTTGAGAAAGTTCCCTCATGTTTACCAATATTTCCTTCATGTGTTCAAGAGAACAATCAACAAAAAGAGGAATATTTGAATGTCATAATAGAAGAGGACATCCAAGGTCATCCAACTCAGTGAGTGAACTAGGGGCATCACAAATATATTGACATATGGTTCCAAACAGTCATTAAGCTGTAGTAGCACACTCTTCTCCAACAACACTTGATACAATCCCAGTCAAAGTAATTCATCTCTCATATTCAGGTACATGTTAGAGCATGTATTCCAAGTGTGCTCTTGATTTTGTTTGTCATATTGATGTGTAAATGGCTCCATTGGAAGTATTCCTATACTTGAAAAAGGTTTTGTTTTTTCAAGTAGAGTAGGAAAGTGAAAAAAAAGGAAAAAAAAAGGGGAAAGAATAAAATGTCATATGAAAACCTCTTTGAGGCGTTTGAGATTGGCTCACTAATTGAAAAAATCCATGAGGCGGTCATTGGGTTGAAAAATAAATAAATAAATAAAATATCCTAGGTGAAAACCTCCTCTGAGGTGCCTAGGCAGACCTTCTAGTTGAAAACCTCATGGAGGCAGCTAGTAGGCCTTAAAAATACAAATTAAAAAAATAAACATAAAAAAAAGAATGGTGCATTTCTCCATGTATCTCTCTTAGATGAATGCAGGTGCTCTCCAACATTTGCAAGCAGAAAACAACAAGTTGGCACAAAAAGCAAAATTTGGTCAACACTTTAGTCAAAGGTAGTCAAACTTGGACTTCCTCCTCCTATGCTCAGAAGCTCCAAAATGACCTCAAGCAGATTATCGAATGCAGCTTCAGAACCACCAAAGATAGCTTCAATAGCCATATCAACAGCAACTTCAATTTCACATGCAAAAAAAATAAATGGTAAGGCTCTGGTATGCAATCATCTAACCCTTTCTTCGAATTTGTTTTAGCTTAATAAAACATTAAAAGGTGTGAGAAGGAAATTTTTTTTTTATATAGCCAAAATTAGTAGCGAAGCAACCTCAGCCTTATCTAGCAACTAGCCTCACTTTTTCCACCAAGAAAAGGAACAAGAAAAAAGTAAAAAGGACTTGAGAAAGTGGGCAGTAAGCTTGTTGTAATAGAGGACAAGGAGTGCCAAGGGGTAACCAAAGGTGAACTCAATTCACACGAAAAAATAACTGTGAGTTTACTTTGCATGCAATAAAAAAAAGGTTGATCCACCACCTCTTGGCATGCAAAAAATATTTACTTAGGGCATCTAAGGACCTCCATGAAGCACCTACAAGAAGAATTGTAGCAAGAAGAATAGCAAGAAGATTAGAAGAAAAGCAGCACATGGGCCACTAAAATAGAAAACAAAATAATCCAGGAAACATCACAACATCAAGAAATTAGGGAGAAATCTTGGAGATATTCAAGGGGATTGTCCACCCTTCTTAACTCTCAAAGGCAGCCAAAGGATCCTCATGAGATCTCCCTCGAGTAATTCGAATTCCAGAGGCAACCAAGCAACTCAAGACCAAGTGCACTCAAGCCATACTTCACTTTGAGTCTCCAACAAATCGAATTCCAAGAGGTAGCCAAGCAACTGAAGACGAAGGGCACTCACTCTATGTTTACTTGGAGTAAAAGTGGACTCAATCACCATTTTTTTAAGGGAGTTGTTGGTAGTTGCCCTATATAATAAATAGAGCAGAGCTAGAGCTAGGAAGGAATTAGTTAGTTAGCTAGTGAGTTGATTCTAGTCGACTTCCATTCCATCCCACTTCCATTCCATTCCATTCCGTTCCATTCCATTGGATTCGAATTTTTGTTGTTAAGCCATTAGGCTCTATTAAAGCTTTTATGGATGTAACAGGTTGTTCCTTTTTATGAAATGAGTAGAGAGATGCAATTTTACTGATTTAATTCCAAATAGTTGGGCTCGTGGGTTAGGTCCCAACCCATGTACCTCAACTTCTCTACTGTTTCATGCTTTTCTTTCATGTCATTTAGCTAGTTATTCTTCTGAGAATTTAGCTAGTTTGTTGGTATTTTTATTGATGTTTTAGTTTTATTCCCGTTGTCTTTTGTTGCAGATTTAATCTGATTACCGAATGGTAGAATAGTTGATAAACTCCATAAAGCTATGAGGCCAACCTTCCCCTCTCAACTCTAGCAATAGAGCTCGAGGAGGGTAGAGCTTTCCCCACAGACCAAAAATGATTTCTCGCTTATGATTTCTTGGAAATAGATTAGATCAGTGCTTGTATTTTCAAGAACATATTGTTTTCCTTTCTTGCATAAATAGGTAGGTTGATTGCAGGTGCAGGCAACATAGCCCAGGAGAAGTTTTCCAGCATCTCCCACTTCATCTTCCATCTTCCTTCCATCTCTGATGTTACGCTCTATGCACTGCTGTTACACTCGGCGTTTTCCTACTTATTCTCACTACCTTCCCTTTTTTATGAAAAACACGTGAAAACCATTCAAAACCACCGAAAACCTGACCTCCGCCTTTACTTCTCGAGAATCTGACTACCCTACCTCGCACTTCGCAAATCACAACATTTAATGTTTACCTTTAACACTTACCACTCGTTCCTTGCGATTGAGATACTGTGAAATCACAAATCGTACTTCACAATGCTTACCTTTTTCCTTGAAGACTTACCTCTCTCCTTCACCAATTGCCTACCTTATTCCTTCGTTCTATCGGTCACCATCGTCGAACTCGTTTTAACGTAAAAACGCTTGAAAACCATTGAAAACCCGAACTCTTCCTTCCTCGAGATTCCCGCCACCGTATGCTGCAATTCGCAAATCACAACATTTAACGTTTAATTTAACACTTACCACTCGTTCGTTGTGAATGTGATATTGTGAAATTGCAAATCTCACTTCGCAATTCTTAGCTTTTACCTTTAACTCTTACCGCTTGTTTTTGCGATTGCAATATTGCGACATCGCATATTGCAAATCACAAATTTTCCCTTTCTTCTTTTCACTGCCACGTCATCTGCATCACTAATCACAGCCCGCAACCTTTACCATATCTCAAATCGCACTTCGCAACTTACCACATCACAGATCGTAGCCCGTAACCTTTACTGCATCGCAAATCGCACTTCGCGCATTTTAGTTCATTTCGTTAAATCCTTATCGCTATCCATTTAAACTTGTGATATTGCGATTTACGACCTGCCACATCACTCGTCTCACTTCGCACGTCGCACAATTTAGTTTATTCCATTAAGCCCTTATTGCTATCCATTTAAATTGTGAAGTTTCAATTGCGACATCACAAATCACTGCTTTTGTCCTCCATCGCACTCTGCCATCGCACTTTTGAGCTATTTCCGCTCCAAAGTCATTTATCACATTATAATAAAGTTTTCTAAGGGTTTAACCCCCTCTTTCTGCTTCCAAACCTCATTTCATGTGTTAAACCCCCCATTAGTCTCTTTTAGCCCTTTTTCTTCCTCTAAGCTGCAAATTAACTCTTTTTAGTAATAATTCAGTCATGGATAGTTTAGTTGCATGTATAAGAGCATGATAGATAGATCATAGGATAAGTAGAATGCATTTAGCCGTTTGGCCAAGTTAAGTGTGGTTTAGAATTAATTTCCTTTTTGCCATTTGTTTTCAGCAAGTTAGCTTAGTTTCTTTTGAGTCATTTCCCTTTCTGCCAATTAAATTAGTTTCATTCGTGTCATTTCTTTTCAGAAATTTAGTTTAATTTCCTTTTTGTCATTTCCTTCCAGTAATTTACTTTCCAGTTTTTCTCATAATTTAAGAAATAGCACCCTTTCGTAAATCAGAAGAGGATGACATGAACAAAATGCATCTGTTGTGTATATAGCACTGTCACCTCAAAGTTTTTACGAACCCTGGGTTGATAAAGTAAAGTAGGGAAGCCCCTTGGAGTTGTAGCACTCTTGGTGCAATACTCGGGCGCACTAATGCTCTCGGGATCAACTTTGCCATCATATTTTACTTCGATTTTGGTAGATGCTGGCCCAAATCTCACTCTCATTAGCCTTCAACACTCTTCCCAAATTCCTATATTCCCTTTATGTGTAGCCCACCATCTAGCAGGTGTAGACCTCATGGCTATATCCAAAGCTTGGAACCTCCATTCTTTCGGTATTGATCTTTCAAATTTGTCAGGAAAAAGACTTACAACTCTTATCCCATCATAATAAGGCATATTAGATACCTCTAAAGTTATGCAATGAAGTGATTTTTTTATTCTGGCACATTGTCTGGTAGATATTTCATGTAACATGTTCTACCATTTTTCCAGCTCTTCCTCAGAGTCTGAAGTATAGGAACTGTCATGTTCCCAACTTAACCTTCAATCTGTAGTGGGATTAATCTAATATTCCTCTTTATCTGTCATCTTGTAAATATTTTAGACATCTATGTCACAGTGCTCATCGCGAACAGGATCTGTATAGCGCACTCCTTCTGATGGGTCTAGAGGAACAATAATCGTTAGATCATCCTTTTCGAACACCATTTGTATCTTCTTCAGATTGATTATTGCCACAGTATTGAAAGCCAAATCCAATCGAAGCAGTGTTGGACATGGATTGTTGTCATCTAAAATTTCAAATACTTTGAAATATGAAACAACGTGCACTCCTTCAATATCTACTACAACGCCAGGTAACCTTCACATAGGGATGATCTTCTGCTGGTTGGCCATCCTTAACTGGATCGACGACCATTGAAACTTTGATTTTCCCATCCTCTCCCAAGTTTTTTTAGGTAACACATTGGCATCATATCCCAAATCTAGGATTACCTTATCCATATCATATTCCTTGATCTACGCAGTTAGTATCATTTCCTTCCCCATTCTCTTCTTATGTCGATGTAAATTGTTTACTACGCGTTGATCACTTTTTGGCACTTATTTATCAGCGCAAGAGTCTAGCAACTCCTGGAGTCCTTCGAAAACCTTTTGTTTCTTCAACAACTTCATGCAGGTATGTAAGAACGATCTTAAAATACTTGGATCGAATTATTTCATATGAGTAGTTACTTTAACGTTGTCCTTATTTGGTATTAACTTCTTCATAGGTTGTGCTTTAGATATGGAAGCTCCAAGATCCATGAAGCTTTGCTTCACCTCCATGAACATTTATTTTTCCGTCTGAATACTGAACCTAGGGGATTTTCCTGCTGTCTTTCTTACCCATGTATCTTCTATCATCTTCTTATCTTCTGCTTTATTATCTCTCATCGTGGCTCCACTCCTTGTTACAATATTCATGCATGGTTCATCCTCTCTTGATTCAGTGGTCATCATTTGCATATTTTGTGTGGGCCATTGGTTCCTTTTCTCCTGCATCCTTTCCATAAGGACCGGACATTCTTCTATCTCATGATCAAAATATTTGCAGTACTTATAGGTTGTAGTAGGATTCTGAGAGTCTCTTGCATAGTGTCATGTTTTTCCGCAGTTGTAATAGATATTCTGGCCACGCCCTCAACCAAATCCTTGTCCTCATCCTCATCCTCAGAAACCTCCTTGACCAACATGTTGTCCTTGATCTGTGTGCGCATATCCTTCAACTTTCATTCAATAAGAATGAATAGTGTGTTCCATCATCAAGTCATAACTTCAAAATTTTTTCTCATCATGTCCCACTGACTGATAGAAGTTGAAAAACAATTGCCTTGGGGTCTGCACATATTTCTGCAATAAATAACATTGTTCTGGTCGGCATTGTCCTGAATTTATGCATATCTCACAACACAAGCTTGATCCTAGATTTAATGTATTAGGCGCTCCACTAGCCAAGTAATATCTAAACACACGAGATTGTTCCTTAGAATGGCCTTCTTCTTTGCACTTTATACACCGCACTTATGTTCTAAATTCTGGTCTAAATTCCTTAGCTTTCTTCAGATCTTGCAGTTCCAAGATTAGATGTGCTAGCTGAGTTTGAATCTGTTGTACTTCTGCTTGAGTATCTCCCATCGGCGAAGCTTTTAACTTCATTGCAATTTCCATAGCTTTGGATTGAGTTGTTATTTTCTGTTGTGTTAAGGGTAACTTGATATGTGGCAACAACGTAGCTATAAACCACTCCTTATGCTGCTCTTCGAGAATGCTAAATCTCACTTGTCCCATTATAATTTTTAACCTTTGATCCAACTCCCAAAAAGATTCATTTGTCATCAATTTGATCTCCTTCAGTTCAATAATACATTGCAACTACAATTTTGGATTCTTAAATTCTGAAGTCAAAAATTTCTTTGTGTAATCCGGTGAAGCAACTTGATGAGTCGTGGAATAATTTATGTATAATTTCAGCACCCTTTCCCGCAATGATGTGACAATTTGTGCCTTCTTTACATCTTCATCAGTAATCGGTCTTGCTTTCCATACTGCCTTAGCTACAAACCAAAATTTCTTAGGATCCTCTGATCCGAATCCTCTAAAGATAGGTAGCTTGATATCATCGGCCATGTTTCTCAGAGGGTAATGGGGAGGGGGAGGAGAAGGGGGAGGGGGTGTAGGGTAACTACGGGGAGGGGGATGGGGGGTAAAGGAAGTAGTGGGATGGGGGATCCCAGAGCTGCCTTGATTATTCCCACCTCCTAGCTGCAACACACCTCTAGGGGTTGCGGGGTTACTTATTTCTTCTTTGCTTTCAAATTCTCCTAACAAAGGAATATAATTAATCTTAATAAAATTCTCGCGATTTACTCTGTATCACTTTCCACTTCGTGTAGATTTGGCTCGAGACTTCTTCCCTTTTCGTCCAAACATTAAGATGACTACATTCACAGTACTCTATTTTCACATAAAATCATTTTAATCCACAACTTTAGATATTTTAGGTACTTACCTCGTAGTCCCTTGAAAAATATTTGGTCAGCTTTGCTGTAAGATAGAGTCATGTCTATCGCGAACTCAGTGATAAATATCCCAAAATAATGTCGATCGAGAAATCAATAACTTTTTATATGTTATTGTTGGTATCCTTGAGTCATTGCATCAATTTACGGCTCCATGCAGTAGGCTTGTCGTTCTTAAAACAAGTCTTGTTCTCGATCAACCTTGATAACCATTCATGTAGTTCATTAGAAAACGATGTGAATAAAATATTATGTTGTTCTGTGTAAAGATACCTCTACAACCAGGCTTCAGTCTTTAATCATGGATCCTGAGCTGCAAACTATCGTTCTTTCGGATCTACCCAATCTTTTATTTCCTTCTTTGATGGATGCCACATCCACATGTCCCTAAAACAGATCTCAATCCTGACAACAAAACCATTTGTTGGCTCGGTTGGGCTTGACCCAGGTTTGACTTATACTTCACACCAAAAAAACCCTCAGACACCGACCCTTTTATAAACAACCTGCTAGTAGATCGAAGTTTCACCCGAGGTGGTTGTGGGTGGTTGCAGAACCAATATTCTGCAGCCTTGAGGGACTGTGCGAGGTGACTTTTCTTCACTTTTCCGTGTTTAAATAATATTTTAACATGTATAACTCTACTGTGCAATATATCTTAGTCAATGACTTCACATAATTCAGAAAAACATAAACATATTACAAAATAAGATAAACTGCGCTATTACAATATAACCATAACTTTGCATAACAGATAAACAACAACACATGCAAACAAAAGATATGCTCAAAACTTCTTCTTATTTATTGAGATAAGTATTTGAAGTACAATTAGCTTCTATGACTTTCACACACAACTGCAGGTGGTCTGCGCACTAAGCTACAAAATCTTCCAATGTCTTCGCGCACTCAGCTACGGACCCTTCCCTTAAAGCCCAAAGTAGACTAAAGACAAAAAATACAACAATTTTGGCTCATCAACTATGCATGTTATCACTTCGACAAGGCCTTAGATTGCTTTATATATCTTTTCATCATTAAAAAACCATAGTCCATATACCATGGGATCCGAAAACATAACTAGCTAAAACCCGAAACTCGTTACAAAATGAGGGGCTTCAACCCACCCCGAAGCCCCTAAACACCGCACTATAGAGCTAGCTTCACACTCCACTCCTCAAGATGTGGAGTCTTTGACAAAAAATGGACCAAGTTGGGTTGTGCCCAACACTTCCTCTCTGTCGCCACCTAGTTTCTCACATAATGCACACTGCAAGCATATACACTCTGCTCCATGCACTTAGACTAAAATTCCTTCATTTTAGGCCAAATCGTTCCCTATACTCAATATTGCATCTCATTATTTAAATATGCAGATTATGCACACTTTACATCATTAATTAGCCTTCATCGATCTCTATTAAGCTTGGAGGCCATACACACAACTCAATCACTTCTCAACTCTGCTCAGTCTAATCCTTTGACTCATCATGTGCACATTTTACTAGTAAATTTAGTTTTGGATCTCCGCTAAAAGGATATTATTTTAATCTAGAATCAATCTACTCATTTTTTATTACTTCATCACTTTAATCTCAAATTTATATACACAACTTAATTTTGAGCAATCGTTACACAATTTTATTTACACCAACTTACTATTTCTCAAACCTTTGCATTCCATTTTTTATCCAATCAACCTCAACATCGAACCATTAGAGCCATATTTAAGCTCAATGCCCAATGTCTTAATGGATGGACAAGATCAACACTATATTTGGAGAATCAATGCATTCCACAAGATCCACATGAGTTTAATCAAGGCATTCACATTTATTCACATTTATGAAAATACCATATCAATGTATTGAGACTTGATGCATATCCCTTCTACCAAATCAACGCACTAAATTGACTCCATTATGACCAAAATTATTGAATTCACCCACTATGCCATTACGTAATTTATCATTGTTTTCATGCACATGAACAAACATTTTGACCTCCAAACGAACCTTCAAAGAGAAACCATGGGAAAATCGATAGTCTATGTGAGTGGTAATTCCTATTCTTTACCAATGGAAATTTGCATTGGGATGACATTAGCATGCTGGGATGATCATCACATGCATACACTAGGACAATCGGTAGGTTCAAACAGTTCTCGAATGACTTATTCAAATATTCCATCAGCTTTGTGTAGCGAATCTAAAATCACCCATCCCTGCCATATATTTTGACGGTGCTTCCGTAGAAGGTATCATTGGTTGTGGAGCCTGGATCAAAATTTCGGATTGGGAGCGTATCCACATCTATTGGAACGAAGGTCCAGGCACAAACATCAAGGCTGAGATCATGGCGCTATGGGGGGGCCTCCTGATTGCTACTGATCATCAAATTCAGGTGGCTAGCATATATGGGGACTCTCAGCTGGTTATTGGCTGGATATCCAATAGTTTTCATATGTATAACCAACAACTTCAAGGATGGATTGACGGGACTCAGAGACTATGGTTTAGAATGAATTCTCCACCCATTAACCATATTTTCCGTGAAAACAATACCCGGGCAGATCGGCTCTCTAAAAAGGGACTTTTGGCCGAATTTGGATCCATGAAAATCTCTCATTTCACTGATGGAAGACAGATTGCCGAATCTTCCATTCCCTTTTCATGATTTAATCTTTTCAGTTCTTGGACTCCTTTTTGTCTTATCAACCTCATGACAATATGATCATCTGTGGTTATTGGAAGGCATAATTTTGATATATGGTACTCTCCTTTTTGGTTCTTAATACTTTCCATCTCAAGCAAGCCTAGTTTATATACATCAAACGAGCCTTTTACTTCATCAAGCGAGCAAGATCATTATATCAAGCGAGTGGGACTACTACTATCAAGCGAGCCTGTTCCTTTTCATCAAGTGAGCGAGATTACTATACCAAGCGAGCGGGTTCACTATATCAAGCGAGCGGGATTTCAAATCCAAGTGGGCCTGTTTTTATCTAATTATCAAGCGCTCCTGAAGATCTAAAAGCTTTCGGGTTGTTGTTCATTCATATTCAATCAAACTCGTTTTCGGCAGCATGCCAAATTTTGACAATGAAATTCAACCTTATTAAGCGAGACTGCATTAAATCATCTGGTCACTCTTTCCTCTCGGTTCTTGATATGCATCATTTCTAATCATTATAAGGATAGTACAGGGCTCATTTCTCCTTTTTCTTCCTGTATATAGTACTTTTCTATCTCTCTTTTCACTGTTGTCGTATCTCTTTTTCTTAATCAGTTCTCTCAGATCCGGGAATGATACAGGATGAATCCTTTCATCTCTGTTTCTATATTTTTGTTAATCTTGATGTTTTATATGTAAGGGAAGGATCTCTCCCAGTAATATGGAAGCCAAACTAATTATCTCTGCTCAGTCTTTTTAAACGAGCATTACCAATATGGCTTTATATGCAGGATTTCTCGCTGGTGGCCTTCACAGCTGAGATATATTGGACAATGTACTGTTTATATTTATAATATAAATCAACATTTTTTTCTTTCTGAAAAAAAAGAATCTAAAATCACCCAAGAATGAGCAAAATCCCAAACATGAGCAATTTTTTGGCATTCTCTTATATGGCGTTGAATTGGTGAAGAATGGTGAGAAAACCAACCCTAATGATACTTATCACAATCTCATATATGCTTCTAAAATTCACCAATTGGAGAAGGATATATGTGATTTCGTTCAATACCAGATGCCTCTCCAATTATGACTTGATGTTAATAAACTCGTAACAGAGTTGACAAGTCCTCGCCATCTGTACGAGTCCTGGTCAGTGGATGAGAGAAGGATGAATGAAACCATTGTGCCCAATCTCAGCAATGACTTATTCGTCAGTTGTGGGCTAGTGGTTGGGGGGCGGCCCTCCAAACTCTTTGCAACTAAAAAGTCTCAAGACAACCCGACCCCTGACCTCGTGTGTGGGTACGACCGGAAGTCAGAAGTCGGCGTTCTTGGCGGTGAGTAGAAGATCAAGCCAATCCTGACCTCTGGTCGGTTTGACTCTCTGACCTGTGCATCAAAGAGTGAAATTTTTCAGGGTTTCAGGATGCAGGGAAGAATTTATTTGCTTTCAAATTCGACTTGAACGAATTCAAATCCAAAAAAAATGTATCAAGCCTACTCAGTTCCTCTTTCTTTGTAGATATTATCTAACAAGGCATTCATGGTTGTTGTATCTATTTTCACACTAAATTTCTCCAACAAATTATTAACGACATCTGTCCAATTCCCTACCCCTATACCTCCTCATCACCTATCATGAAAGTAGAAGCTTCATGTTAAATAATTTAAAATGCATTAACAACATGAACAACTAGTATAGATAGTAGGGTATTTTTCCCAAGACAATGAATCAAATTTTCTATTTAGTTAAAAAAAAATTATGTAAGATCGTTTGAACCTTACTAATTATTTTTTAACTTATAACATACAAACCCTCATTGCACTAAGATAAATAAGGTATTGAACAACCTGAATGACATGCGAAGATCCATCAACATTTAATTACAATACTATGGCTTATCAATACCACATGCCTAAAAACCAAAACTCACTTCATATTGCACTTCTTTCTATAGTATTTTTTAATTAATCAATTTAATTAAAAGAGAAAAAATGACATAAATGCTTTAAATATAAATATAAATTTTTAATTTATGTAACTCATATAAATATTATAGAACATTTTGTGGAGATTAAATCCCTACCATCCACTTAATAATTATTGATAATTAAATTAAATATTTGTAAACTCTATTCCAAAATAGACATTACACATAAATATTTGTCTTCCCATTTTAAAAAAGAATTAAAATAGTCACAAATCAATACTAAAGATGAAGCCCAAGAGGTCATTCAAAATTATAAATATTTGAGACTAAATTTTAATGAAAAATTAAAATAAGAAAAATACGTTTAAAAAACCCTGCAATAGGATGAAAAGTGTTTTTCTTTTACAAAATAGACATAGAAAAACATTGATTTTCCAAAGACAAATATGGTCCTTACTATTTTAAATACTCATAACTATACATATTTAAGTTTACAAACCAAGTATACCTAAAAACAAATGGTGTTAGATAAAGTGAGCAGAAAAGTCCCTAACAACATGTAGCTTAAGATGAAAAAGAGTACCCCTTATGATATACTCATAATTGAAATGAGACTATATCCAATAGAATTTGAGGCACAAAGAAAATTGATTCACTATTTTAAATACTCATAACTATACATATTTGAGGTTACAAACCAAGTATACCTAAAAACAAATGGCCTTAGATAAAGTGAGTAGAAAAGTCCCTAACAATATGTAGCCTAAGAAGAAAAAGAGTACCCCTTATGAGATACTCATAATTGAAATGAGACTATATCCAATAGAATTTGAGGCACAAAGAAAATTGATTCAACGTAGAGAAAAAATGATAACTATGGACAATTACACATTATTTATTAAAATCAACCAAGATAAGTTAGAAATGAGGAAGAAAACATGAGAGTTCCAATGTAGTAAATAGTTTAAACACTAGGATATAGAAGTATAAAGGTTACCAATATGTATGTAAGAACATTATATGAAGGGAAATTTGAGAAAACATGCCAAAAAAAGAAAAAAAATACCACACATGCAACTTCAACAAATTGAGGGAGATCGAAGTGCACAACAACTTGAAGTTTAACATACCATGCATGAAAAATAGGTAATAACACAACTAAGAACCAACTAACATGGATTGATAAATGAAACAAGTCATTGGAACTTTCAAGGATTCATGGAAGGAAATGTTATGCCAAGTATGTGGAAATGGGGATGTAGGAATTGAGCAATACTTTCTCTTACAGTGTAATCTCTATTTTGTGCTTGCAAAACAGGGATGCACTAAATTTGCATATTAGACATTGAGAATTAGCATTTTTAGGACAATGTAATGAGAGGTACAACAAGATTGGTTGAGAAAATGACGTGGGAAGAAACCAATGGTTGAGAGTAAGTTCAATAGGGTATCTAATGTGGAGCAAATGAGACCATCTTCAATTAAAAAAACTAAATTTGTGATTTGGGTCTCTTCATTACATCACTAAATCTAGTTGTCACAATTTGTTTCTTCAATATCTGGGGAATTGGCATACCTAATATAAAAATACTTGTCCAATATAATTGTTTGATCTTGTGGACATTTTAGTAACATATATCTCTCTATATTTTTTCCTTCGACATTCCCAATATATCTGCAATCATATAAGATACAATGATATAAGCTATCATAATAAACACATGTGAGAAGCTTTAATAAATATTTTTTATTCTTATGAATGAGATTCATATTCACTATACAAAGGTATGTTAATTAGGGTATCATGTGGAAAAATGTGTACATTTAATGTAATGTTAGGTAAGGAAGAAATTGATAAAAGAATAGTTATTTTGATAAATAAATAAAGACTTAACATATTATTACCATGAAGAAATTACAATTTAAAATATAAAGGTATGCTTTAATATCATTGATGGATTGAAATGTATGTGAAGAAAAGTAAAGAAGGAAAGGGGATTTTATAACTATAAACTCTACTTCAAGATACCATAAGGTAACTTAGATACAATTTCTATTATTACTCTCTCTTATACCCACAAGGCACTTACATAATAGAGTGGAAATTCAAGCAAGCACAATCATATCACAACTAATTAACCATTATGTTATACACCCCCTTTAGCATAGGAATCATTCTATATTGAGATTTATAGGCTACCAAACACTAATACTCGCAATAGGAAAAGATCAACTAAAAGTTTGGGTACTATCTTATTGGAAGCCTTCTCCATCTCAAATCTAGCTTCATATTATAAATTTTAAAATTTAAAATTTAAATAATTAAAATGCATGTTTTTAATATACATATTGATATAATCTCTTTTTTTTTTAGTGAATTATGTTAGTTACGAAAACTGGAGATGACATCAAGGATTACCATAAGTCATACTGGTCTCTCACAGGGAAGATTAGACCATAACAAAAAATGTACCCTTTGTAGGGACGAGAGAGATAGTTTGAAACAAACATAACCAACATCTACCAAGCCTAAATCTAGATAATGGTCCATATAGCTTTGCACAAAAATAACAAAAAAAGTGGAATCATAAACCATAGCCACAACACAATCAAGTGAGGGGATCATAATCATAGGTTTCTAGAAGGATAGGAGTTATTAGATCAATTGAAATTCGAAGGTATATCTACTACTGGGGGGATGCTAAGATGGTGTTTGATCGTCGCCACCCTATCATCCATCCTTTTGAGTATGCTATCGTAATATTTTAGGTACCCGTGCATGTGATCCAATGATTGTAGTAAGTCCATCTAATTATTTTGATGATCTAACAGAATTCATCTCGACAGGAACTTCATTTTCTAGTACAATTATATTATATGCATATATTGATTAAATATTCCTCATGTATGTCCTGTGTCATGGATCCAACTTGTCCATTCTTCCATCACTTCAGAATCTAGGAGGGGATTTTTGTGGGAAGAGGCGCTTCCCCTTCGGTCCTGGCCAATTCCTCTTGCACATGGACAATGATATGTTCCCTATATTTGGACATGAAACCTTATATTCTATGATGTAGGTGGGTATTGCCTATATAGGAATGACCCTTGTAGTAAGAAACCCCACTCATCACGTGGGATATTTGTCTAGGCATGGTGCAGACAAACCTTGAAACTTGAGTTGGAGAGTACAATTTGCATTGGAAAAAAATAGATGGTTCCAACCAAAGAAACCTCACCTTAAAATGGCCCGAGATTCTACTAGCGATGTACCCTTTCCAACTTGGAAAATTCCCACCAACAACACTTCAAGACTCCACCTCCTATTAGTTCCCTGACTCCAAGCAATAACAATCTCACAAAGCTTCCAGTTTAACTAAATTGAAACCATACCAAGGTTTTGCAATAGAAAATATACCCACCATCCAAACCACGTTGACTTATGAGAATCAGGGAACCAACAAAAACCCGGAGAGACCCATAGCATCTTATACCATTGACTACCCAAAAGACTCCCAAACCAAAGTTGGCGACCTTGAATCTCAGTTAAATTAATACCTCTAACAGGAAAACAACAACACACAAGAGTAAAATAACCTTGAGAAATTATAGGGAAAATATGGTAGAATCATACCTAAACTAGCCACTCCTCTGTGAATAACTATAATGTCCATTTTCGAGAACAAAAAAAGGAGAAAATTAATTTAATTACTTAATGACATATTAAAGGTGATAGTGAGTAATTAAATCAAAAAAAGGGATTATAAGTGACTTTTGATTTAATTAAGAAACAAAACCTATAAAGTCACTTTATTATTAAAAAGTTGACCCATGGTATTCACCCATTGAATTTGGAGGAGAGAAATTATAAAAAGGAGGATGAGAATTCATATTTGGTATGAATGAGTTTTGATATTTTGTTAATTGTCTTGAGAGCTCTAGTGGCTTATGGTGGGAGGGAGAAACCCTTATTATATTTCCTAGTTTCGGTGTTGAAATTCCCACCCTAGCTAGTGGCAGTTGATTTTAGTGGTTGTAAAGCCACCATAGCTACCATTAATCTTCCAAGGAGTTCAAAGTGGTCCAGTGAGGAGCTAATTTATCCATTGAAAAGAGGGGTCGAGTTATTGTACTTCAGAGGCCCATTGAATCACTATATTATGGAAGGGTCAAGTTGGTGGAATGAGTTGCTGAAGAAAAAAGTGCAGAAGTTCGAGAACCAACATTCTCAGGGGTTATTTATTAGGTTCCATCTCCATAATTTTTTTAATGTATTTTTCTCCTAAAAAATCCTATTAGTACAATTTTTCAGAGCAACAACACTTTCTTTAATTTATGGGTCTTTACATTTTTTAATTTGCTAGTAATTTTTAGTGTAAATGGGTGGAATTTTCATAGTATGTTTGAAAGAAATTCGTGGTATAAATTTCCTGGATTAATTTCCCTAATATTTTAACAAAAATAATAAAAGGATATTACACTAACATAGTACTAGGGTCTCTGTAGCATCCCCAAACCTCCATATCCAAACCAGTAGTAAAGGTAGATGAAATTTAAAATGACCAACCACCATCACAATATAGGTAATAGGGTATGAGGTACCTAGAATTACTACTAAAGAGAAGAAATAATAAATAGAACCAAAGAGATGACACCAAGCATAGGGACCCCTATTACCTGGAAGGAGAGTAAGAAATGTTTGCCTTGGTTTCTTGACTCAAAGAACAAAAATCAACATGAATTCCAACTTCGTCATCTGAGTGCTTGGAAATCTACACTTCAGGCATTGAGAGTAGTGATTTCTGCAATCAACCCTCCAGCTAGTATTGAGAATCACCAAAATTACAATCCACGACTAGTTGAGCCGAGAGGCCCATTCTATAGCCTAGTGTGAAGGAGATGTGTAAGTATGTCCACCTGTCTTAAAATAAAAATAAATTATTCTCTAAAAAGAAAAGAAATGTCGGCTATAATAAAAAAGGAAACAATATTTTAATATGAATTAATATTGAGATATATTTAAAAATATATTAATAATATAAAAACTAGTTTAATGCGTGTTGATAAAATGGCTCAATACAAATCCTATGTAATCTCCGTCACATTCAAAAATACAATTTAAACAATAAAAGATTACACATTATTTTTTTTTTGCACTCTAAAATAAGTTTACACCTAAATAAATTTGATCCCTCTTGGCTCATGTTAGATCTCTGCTTAAAATGGATCTATGTTGATGATACAAGAAATTCTCCCATGGTTTAGCAGACCTTTTGGGTGTAATGACTCTGGTCTCTGCAATTCCTATCCTAGCGACCGCCCCCTGTCACTTATAACCTCGTGTATAGCTTCGATATGAGGGTCTCGGATTGTAAACCAACCAATCTCCCTCTCGACCTCGTCTGATGAGCCTTGCAGGTGAATTAACAAAACCATGTGTGTCATTATGGCCACCCTCCTCATTGCAGACTTAATGATGTCTCTTCCATAACCCTGACATCCTCTCATCAATTCACACGCGAGGATTGTTAATACCTTCAGCGCATGAATTACACTTGATAGAGGCACATTGCTATGTCCCCCAACCTATTGGTCACATAGGGCAGTGGCAACCCAACACCCCTCCCTCTCCCTCTCCCTCTCCCTCTCCCTCTCCCTCCCTACTCCCCCTCGCCACGTTAATTGCCCCAACTAATGTTATACTATTGATATAATATTAAAATAAGATTTTTAAAAATAATTATTAAATACATATTTTAAAATATAAATATTTAAATTTATATAATCATATCTTATTTAAAAAATATATTAAAACTATTAATATAATAACATCTTATTTCAAAGATATTAGTAATTTCCTATCATATGCTTACTATTTTTAATTATTACAAATTGTCTTATTAAAACATAATATCTTAGTTTATGATTTTGTTTTAAATTAGTTCTTACTTTCTCTTAAAATATCTTTTGTGAGTTGTCTTCATGATATACATAAACATATATGTGTGGTTGTAAATTATCTTTACAATAACTAACAATTATATATATTTTGTAATATATTAACACAAACACTTTCCTTTGAAATATAATTGAATATTATATAATATTAAAAACGATTTTTTCCCGTGATGTCTTAGTTAATATAATTACAAACTATCTTCTACCATTATATGTCTTGTATTGAGATGGGGTTCAACTTTTATAGCGTGCTGCAACACATACCCTTTGGATTCGATACTCTATGGAAACCTTTTATGTAAAGACAAAAGAAAATAATAATGCATGTGAAATTGGTCCAAATGTTAATATCAATTTGAACCCAAATTCCAAGGTGATAGAGACTGAGGCTTTGTCTCATGGAAATGGAGTTTGTTTCTGGATAGATGCAAGTGTGCAAATAATGCCAAAGTGAATTTCAGGAATTTAATATTGTGCACTCAAGTTTAAGTTCAAAGTATCATTGTTATCTTGACTCGTGTTGGCATCCCCCTGGTTTGTATTACCGTTAGACTTGGACACTATAAGCATTCTATGTTCTCATGGCCAAATTTAATATGGACATAGTGAATGATGTCCCTCGGATCCTAGTCTCACCTTGAAAATGATGGGTATTATTGGACTATCTTGTAAATGGAATTATGAACTTATTTGTACGAATATCTGTATGTGCCATTTCAAAGTAGGGTCCCTTTCCATAGATTTCGACCTCCCTTTTTAAGGAGTTAAACCATTCAAGTGTGTTTACAGGATTTTATTGCTCATAAGATTACCTTGGGGTCATGGTTTACCGGCAGAGTAGACCTTTACTTTAATTAATCTATCATTGTAACAATCACCCTTATGTGAGTGCATCAATTGAATCAACTCCTCCATTACTATAATATGTTTGAATAAATTAGATTTACTGTGTGGTATTTTTTTATGATATAAGTTAAGTGTAGTAAAACTATGTTACGTGTGCTTGTTTCTATGCTATTTTGTTCCGAGAATGGCTTTGTTACAGAAAAATATTATCGAGTTTCTATGTATTTCTGAATTGAGGAGGGCTTTGTTAAAGAAATGTATTATTGAGTGTGATGATTTCAAACAACTTGAATAAAGGAATACAATGATTCAATATAATATATTAGGCGATCGATGATGATTTTCTTATGAATTCATTTGAGATTTCTCTTTCTTGCCATGGTGAAAGATGTGGCTACCACCCTTTCCTAAACTATAGAAGAGACAATATTGAAAGCACAATAATTTGAGTTCACTCAATGTGCTTCTCATGAACTTTTTACACTAAACATTATATTGGGTCTAATCAATTTGGTTATATGTACTTGTTTATTGGAACAATGTTTGTAATGTCTTATCTGATCTTATTATTTTATTAACTTATTTGCTATGTCATTGACTTTTATGTTTAATTCGAACAAGTATTATTAGTATATATACAAGGTATGTGTATGCTAGGTATATATCCACATCTCGCACGAATGCACTAGTATTTTAAAGATTAAAGTGTTGGATGATTAAATAAATGGTTAAACTTGATTAATGAATAATCATGATAAATTAACCTTAAAACATGATTTTTAATTAATGATTATATCTTAAACATGATTCATTTAATTAAATTAAAATTAATAATTTTCTTCAAGTTTGACTAACATTTCAAGAATAATTTTAATTTATTGAATGGTAATATTTTATTGAATTAATAAGGGGCGGTTGAGGAATGAACCACATGAGTGTTAATTAAGGGAGAAGGTGTAGGTGGAGTGATAAGGAGGGGGTGGCTTGAGGAGGTGCCAGGGAGTGAGATTCAAAGACCTTAAAGTCGAAAAAATGGGGGAGCATCCAAGGAATTTACCTCAAAGAATGGGGAGGCATTCATCAGAGGTGGTTGGGACATATGAGGAAGGAAGACATAAAATAACAAATGGGGTGGTCTTTATATTTTTCGGGGCTTCTTTTGGCCTTTGGTGATTTTTGGGGTGGGATGTGGAGATGGAGAGGGAAGATAATTGACGACAACGTGGGAGAAATCATACTTGGATCTATTGGAGAGTGTTGGATCTACCTAGGACACACTACAATTGTTGTTGGACTTGGGCTCAGAGGGCTAGGGAACTTGTGGAGGTTCCCTGGGCTAGGAAGTTGAATAGATATTCTTAGTTGGCAAGGTGGAAAATTTAATCAAGCAACCCCAACAGGAGCACCCCAACCAAGCCACTAAATCAGGTCTTCTTCCATTTGTTGTTTTATTTATGTAAATTTCTATAATCAATTTCCTTACATGTTTAATATGATGTAGATCAAATTTTATTTATATGCTAGTGTCAAATGATTATTGTATTATAAACATGTAATTTTCATTGTTGTAAAATTATTGTGAAATTAGTTTTGATTTATTTAGTTTTAGTTAGAGGACCCCAGGTTGGGTCCTCGCGTGTGGTATTAGAGCTTAGCTTCAAAATATAGGGCATAAAACTCACCAGAACAACCCTTACCCTTTCTTACAGAAACAAAAATCCATAAATTAATCAACTTCCAACTCTAGTATAAAAAATAAAAAATAAAAAAATCTAAAACAAGTAATTTTAAAGTGTATAACCACTAGATCATATATCTAACAAATAAATATGAAAGAAAAACGACTAATAGAAACTTGTTTTCTTTGTCAAACCCCATTGAAGAAGTTGATCCAAAATTGATTAGTAGGAGGAAGTTATAATTCATTCTAAGATGGGGCTTAATGTAGAGGGGATCTCTGTGTCAAGTCGAAATTAAGCGAGATCTAGACACCCCTGTAGAAACCATAGAAAAACATACACACATAAATTTGAGGATCAAGGCTTTATTTACAAGCAAAGAAAGAAATTAAGAACAATAATACCAGAATTAAAGAACAAAAAATCAGAATTCTAAAACTCAATCTTGCAAGTGATACATCCATGATAATACCACACACCTTACTATCAAGAAATAATGGCTCCAGTAGAAGTTTACTTAGAATCAACAAATCCTTATTACTTCTTAAAATTCCCAAAACTAAGAAAGCAGAATAAAATTTAGTATCTACCAAAGATTTGTTTTAACAATTTGGATAGTTGTAACAATTTGCTACAAAATGCAACATTGAGACCCTTATTATCCAAAATACCCAAATATTCTACAACTAAGGCTTCAGAGCTTTAACCATCCCAGGCACAAAGAATTTTCCCTCAAAACAATAAGGATTTTCAAGTTTTAACCTAGTGTAACCAGAAACAGAAAATGAGGAACATAGCAATAAACAAGAACAAATGATAAAACTACTCCAAATCTAGGAGTTGAAATATATAAAATAAATATCATGTGTTTGAGATAAAATAATAGTTTCAATCAAAGAATAAATGATGAAGCTACTCTAGATTCAAGAGTTTATATATAAAAGCCACCCTTGTCCAAAAGCCACATGACTCAACCCTTCAAGTGTATTTATGATAATAATTTTCATTGTATTTGATCATCACTATATTGTATTCACATCTTGTGCACTTTGTGTGCATTCATTCTGTGTTTTTTGTGCAAATAAAAATTGTAATAACCAAAACCACAGTGTTGGAAATACAGAGAGGGGGGTGAATCAATATTCCTTTCAATTAGTATTATTATTAATCTTTCAGAGCATTAGTTAATCTTCAATTATTATCAGTGTTTGTACAATGATAGCAGTAAACAAAAGGAAAAAAAATGCATACAATTTTTAAGGTGGAAATCCCCTCCCGGACAAAAACCACCTGAATTCTTTTCTAATAATTCTTTAAATATTAAACTCCAATTGAAAAGAAATCTCCAACTTCCTAGAATCTAGAAAAGCATCCTTCTCCAACTCCCATTGGATGGACGCTCCAATGCCCAAGGTTCTTCAGTAGTGAACTAAACAGATGCCCCGACACCCAATGAGCTTCAACTCACCCTAGCACCACCCTACCACCCTAAATTTTTCACAGGCTTGAACCTATTGGTGACTTCATGCACCAACTTAACACCATCCTACCACCCTATAGAAGAGTAAAAGAATAATGGACTCCCGTACGAGGGAAAATGGTCCACTTTACAATGACATCAAATGATGTAGAAGAAAAAGGCACACTAGACCATAACCCCAACTATGACACAAATACCTAATGATGATCCTAGACCTCTCAACACTGCCCCTTCAATTCTTGCAAGATAGGCACTTGTACAAATTTTACAATGATGCTTTTACAATGACTCAGTACAATGATACCTTTACAATGACTATATGCAGTGCTCCCCACGTGAAGACTTCATGTGGTGAACTTCTTGCTGTTGTTCTGTACCTTGATTGATGCTCTTGTCATGATACCCTTTCTCACTCTTCAGAACATTAGATCATGCATTGAGTCTTATCTTGTTGAATATATAATACCTGCAAAAAGTCTTCAAGGAAATACCCATGACATGATAATAGCAAAACTTACCTCATCCTGCGGAGCATATGTCAATGCTAAACAAAAAAACAAATTAGAATACAAAGAACCTAATGTAATTAAGATATGAACATGCATATACAAAATATACTTACCTGGAGCTTACCTTTGCTGCACCTTGCTTTACTTTGTTGCCCTAGAAAGTCTAGTCCTTTGCAGCCCTTGACAACACATGATCTAGCTTTTTCTTGCCTTCTAGAAGCTCGATATTGAATCTGGTATATCTCTGTTATTTCAGATCCCCAATATGTGATCTTCGGTTTTGTAGTATTCCTCTGAGTCTTCTTTCCAATTCTACAGGTCTGACCCAATTTGGATTCTACAAGACAAATTTATGCCCAATCTCTCACAATGACCTGGTTATGGACTGGTTCAGTAGATAAAACTTGTACGGTGTGCCACGTGTCACTGTTTCCTCATTCGTATCTAAAGTTGATATAAAAAAAACTACAGTCTGTGCACTATCCATCAATTTTTACAGAATGCCAATCCCATGCTCAGAGAGAGAGTTATGACGATTTTCCCAAGGTCACCTCTTTGAGATGAAGTTCAGGAGCCTGCAAAAACCCTAACTTCCATAGATCATATCTCCGAAAATATCACGAACCATGATCTGAAATTTTCACAAGATCTTTCTCAAGATTTCTTCTTCGCCTCATAAAACTTTCAGCTTCTAAAACTTGGTAGAAAAAAAGTTATAGCGCAAATTCCACGATGACATGTTTCAAGTAGCGAAATCCCTACATGAGGAGGATATGAGGATCACAATTGATATAAATGCTTAGGTTGAGAGGGAATTCAACAAGTGAACATGGGAGGGATTTTAGGAGCAAAAAAATTATTAATTATTGACTTTTCAATGGCCACAACCAATTATTAGTGTCATGCCACAACCCCATGGGGTTTTAGCCCACTAACTGGGGTTACTAACTTCAAACATGAATATCTCTCAAACCGTGAAGAATTACGTGGCGTGCCATATATAAACGGAAACATATCGACAAGTAGAAACCATAAAAAATATCCTTGACATGGAATATAGTAATTTGGTAGGTCAAAATTCCCATGCAAGATCAGGGTAGCCCCTAGTGTTGCTTGGGTTGACATCAATGACAACCACTGATCAACAATCTCCCCCTTTGGCATTGATGGCAACACAAGTAATCCCCCTGCGATCATGTCTCCTTTTCCTGCAACATTATCTCCCCCTTTGACATCAATGGAAAAGGGTAACTCCGCCTGACACACAACCATCCTGTAGACCTGTACACACTTCCACTCCCCCTTTATATTATGAATAAGGAAAATCTAATGAGAACTTGGGGGAATCCCAAGCTTCTGGAGAAGATATTCAAATGCTTCATGAGGTAAAGGTTTAGTGAAGATATCATTGATTTGTTCTTTTGTACCAACATATTCAAGTTTGATATTCTTTTCAGCGATTGGTTCTCTAACAAAATGATATTTGATCGGAATGTGTTTTGTTTTTGAATGCATGACAGGATCCTTGGAGATGCTGATGGCACTGGTATTATCAGAGAAGATGGGAATAGGCTCACTAAATTTTACTTGAATATCTTGCAAAGTTTGTTTCATCCAAAGGACTTGAGTACAACAAGCTGCCGCTGCAATGTATTCTGCTTCCGCTGTAGATACTGAGATTGAGGTTTTCTTTTGGCTCAACCATGATACAAGACAACCACCTAGATAGAATGCTGCTCCACTAGTACTCTTATGATCATCAACACTTCCTACCTAATATGCATTTGTAAAGGCTTGAATAATGAGATTGTTACCCTTGGGATACCTCAAGCCATATTCTGTTGTGCCCTTTAGATATCGAAGAATTCTTTTGAAGGCAATAATATGTGATTCTTTTGGTGCTGCTTCGAATCTTGCTACTTGTCCAACTGCTTGCATAACATCTGGCTAGGAGGCTGTTACATATAGAAGACTACTAATCATAGATTTGTACAACCTCTGATCCACATCCTTAGATGAGTTGTCTATGCTCAATTTGCAACCTGTTACCATCGGAGTAAGGATGGGTTTGCAATCTTCCATTTTGAATTTCTTGAGCATTTCCTTGGTGTACTTGGCTTGAAATACAAATATTCCTTTCTCTTGCTGAGATATTTGAAGCCCGAAGAAGTATGTCAGGTCACCAAGTAAAGACATCTCGAACTCACTTTTCATCTTTGTAGCAAAGCTCTTACTTAGTCGATCATCATTGCTACCAAATATTATATCATCCACATATACCTCAATGATTGTTAAATTATCTTTATCTATTTCTACATAAAGATTGCTATCAGCAATACCTTTCTTGAACCCTTGTTGATGTAGATATCCATCAAGATGAGCATACCATGCTCTGGGAGCCTGCTTGAGACCATATAGAGCCTTCTTTAACATGCAAACATAGTCTTCTTTTTCTTATAGTAGAAAACCTTCAGGTTGTTCGATGTAAAATTCCTCTTCTAATTCGCCATTCAGAAATGTTGACTTAACATCCATTTGGTAGAATTTGAGTTTACTTGAACATGCATAGGCAAGAAACATTCGGATGGCTTCCATTCTGGAAACTGGTGCAAATGTTTCGTTGAAATCAATTCCTTCCACTTGTGCATAGCCTTTGAAAACCAATCTTGCTTTGTTTCTAGTAACTTATCCATCTTCATTCAATTTTTTCCTGAACACCCATTTAGTCCCAATGACATTTTTATCTTTTGGTCATGGAACTAATTCCCAGGTGTTATTCTTCGATTTGATCCAATTCTTCATTCATAACTACTACCCAATGTTCATTCTTTTTGGCTTCCTTAAAACTACTAGGCTCAAAGGTTGTTAGAAAAGAAATGTGAGCTTCTTGTGATGAACGAAGCCGTCGACCTTCATTTGTGTCACCAATGATTTGATTTGATGGATGGTTATTTTGAATCCATTCTTTTGTTCTCTTTGGAGGAGCTTCTTGTTGTTGTTCTGGTATATCTTAATGATCATTATTTACTTCTTCTTGGTTGATAGTTGCTTCTTGTTCTAGAATTTTCTCTGTGTCTTTTTCAGCCTCTTTCTCAAGTTTCAAAGATTCTAGATCCTCATCATTATTCATTAGAACACCATCTTCGTCTAATGTAACATTTATGCTCTCCAATATCTGTTTTTGTCTTAGATTATAGCATTTATAGGCCTTTCTTTTGTGTGAGTAACCAAAAAATATACCTTCATAAACACGTGATTCAAAGTTACCCAAATTTTTATCTTCTCTTTTGATATGACATTTTCTTCCGAAGATTCTAAAATATTTTACATTAGTCGGTTTTCCTTTCCATAATTCATATGGGGTCTTGTTGAAGTTATTTCTGAGAAGACTTCGGTTGATAATGAAGACTGCCATATCAATTGCTTGAACCCATAATTTTTCATCCAATTTCGAGTCCTTCAACATTGTTCTACCAATTTCCTATACGGTTCTTTTCTTTCTTTCAGTAACTCCATTTTTTTGAGGTGTTCGTGCTGCTGAAAATTGTCTTTTTATTCAATTTTCGTCACAGTATTGCTGAAATAATTTGGAAGTGAATTCTACACCATTATATGATCTTAGACACTTTATTGTCAAATCAGTTTCATTTTCGACCAACTCCTTATAGATCTTAACGCACTCAAATGCTTCAGATTTTTTCTTTAGGAAACTGGGCTATCATCCTGGTATAGTCATCTATCATTAACATGAAATATAATTCTCCATCTAAGCCCTTTGTTCTTACAGGACCAAATAGATTAGTATGTATCAATTCCAATGGATGTGATGCAAAGTGTTCTTTTGTTTTAAATTTGAATTTTGTCTGCTTGTCGTGTCGACAGGCCTCACATAGTGTGTTGGAAGGTTTTTAGATTTTCAGCATTTCTTGTACTGCTTCCTTTTTGCTTATCCTGACAAGATTTTCAAAGTTTATGTGACCCATTCGTTTGCGCCATAACCAGATTTTATCTTCTTTAGCTAGTAGACATGCTTTAGTTGCTTCATCGAGAACATATATGTCGTTTGGAGCTCGACTTGCTATATCCACAATTTTACCATACCTGCCTTTCCCGATTTCACATTTTGTGGAGTTGAATAGCATTGTGTGTCCTTGATCACACATTTGTCCAACACTGAGGAGATTGTGATTCATGTTTTCAACCAATAGAACATTCTTGGCTAGAACATCTTTACTTCCAAGAATGACGGTACCTGATCCTATAACATTTGAAGATCCATCATTTCCAAAGGATATGGTTCCATCCTTTTTCTCTTTCAGAGATACAAATTTCTTTCTATCTCCAGTCATATGCATTGAGAAACCGCTATCAACATACCACACATCTTTGTTGTTTTGAGCCTTGAGAGTGAGAGCACAATTATCAGTCTTCTTCTTCTTCCATGTTCGTTCATTCTATGGATTCGAAGATTCTTCTGGAGGATTTTCAGTTCTGTAGTCTTTGGCTATGTGTCCAAAGTTTCAACATTTGTAACATTCCATATTATTTCTTAAATGTTCAAATTTATTGATGTTTCGTTGAGCCCTGGGAGGTTCATATTTGAAAGATCTCCTGGAATTGTATTGGTTCCTAGGGTATGTGCGACATTCTACAACTTTATGACAAAATTTTCCACATGAATAACAATAGCCATGAAAAGTATGTTGGTACTTGGATGGAAATCTTCATCGAGGAATTGTCTTCCAAGGCTGTTCTTGCGAATCTTGTCCAATGAAGTCTACATGCATGTTAGATCTCATAGGTTCATTGTATTTTGTTGTAGAAGGTCTTGCTTCTTCTTCTTTGTAACTGAGGCCAGTTCTGTCATTGTAAGATTGTTGATTGTTGATGAGTTCTTCCAATGCCCTTGAGTTGTTGGCATTATTTTTGATAGTTTTTCCCTTCTTCACTTCTTTACGCAACGAGACTACTTCGGCTTCTAATGCTTCCCTTTCTTGGTTTTTTTCTTCCAACTTCTTTTGAAGTGACTCTTAAATACATTTGTGTTCTTCAACTTCAATTTTGAGACCTTGAACTTGTTATTTAAGAGTATTGGAACCGATCTTCTCAACCTTGAGCTCTTTTATAAGCCTGATTGCCTCCTTAGAAAATTATTCTATGGTCAACCCTTCTTCTTCATTGTTTGATACCTCTTGTTTACTATGCTTGGCCATAAACAATACTCTCTCATTGGCTTCTTCTTCATTGTCACTATCTTCATCGGATGATGAGCTATCTTCTTTAGAGAGAAAGTTCCTTTTGAATCCTTTCTTTTTGCCTTGCTTGTTGAATTTCTTAAAGCCTTTCTTTCCTTTTGAGTTGCCATCACTTTTGTTCGGACAGTTTGCTGCGAAATTCCCAACATCACCACAAATGAAACATATCAATGGAAGTTTACCTTTTAATTTTCCTTACCAATTTTTAGTTTTCTCGTAAAGTAAGCATATTCTCCATCTGAGAGACCTTCTTCATCATCTTCCTTTTCTTCACACTTACAGGTGTAGGTATTTTCTTTTGAAGGTTGTTTTTCCTTATTGGTTTTCTTAGATCCAACGAACGCAGTTTCAAGATGCGAAGTACCCTCTTCTTCATCAAATCTCATTTCATATCCTATGAGAACTCCATGTAATTCCTCTTTGCTGAGTTTGTCCAGATTTGCACTGTATTCTAAGACTGATACCTTTGGGTTGAATCTCCCTGGTAATGTTCTAAGAATATTTCGTATAATAGTCTTCTCGTCAATAGGCTCTCCCAATCCTTCTAGAGTGTTGATTATTTCATCAATATTTTGGAAGTATGCAGCAATGTTGCCATCTTATTTCATTCTGAGTTGCTCAAATTTTTCTCTGTAGATTTGAAGCTTTTCTTCTTTGACATTTGAGTCACCTGAATATATATTCTCAAGCTTGTCCCATACATTTTTGGCAATTTTACAACCCAACACTTTATGATAAACAGATTCAACAAGTCCATGATAATAATATTCTTTGCTTTCACATCATTTACCAAATTCTTCTTACCTTGTTCATCTGTGGTTGGTGTAAAGCCATTTTGAATAGTGTCCCATACTTCGTAACATTGTGCCAAGAGATAGACCTTCATTCTTCCTTTCCAAAGTGCATAATTATTTTCATTGAACATAGGTGCACAATTCTTGGTATGCTCCATGACCTCCTTCCAGCTGTTAAACTACTATTGAAGGAACCAAGCTCCGATACCAATTATTGGAAATACTGAGAGGGGGGGGGGGGGGTGAATCAATATTCCTTTCAATTAGCATTATTATTAATATTTCATATCATTAGTTAATCTTCAATTATTATCAGTGTTTGTACAATGATAACAGTAAACAAAAGGAACACAAATGCACACATTTTTTAAGGTGGAAACCCCCTCCGGGACAAAAGCCACCTGAATGCTTTTCTAATAATTCTTTAATATTCAACTCCAATTGAAAAGAAAGCTCCAACTTTCTAGAATCTAGAAAAGCATTCTTCTCCAGCTCCCACTGGATGGACGCTCCAATGCTCGAGATTCTTCAGTAGTCAACTGAACGGATGCCCCAACACCCAATGAGCTACAACTCACCCTACCACCCTAAATTTTTCATAGGCTTAAACCTGTTGGTGACTTCATGCCCCATCCTAGCACCACCCTACCACTCTATAGAAGAATAAAAGAAGAATGGACTCCCGTACCAGGGAAAATGGTCCACTTTACAATGATATAGAATGATGTAGAAGAAGAAGACACACTAGAACATGACCCCAAATATGATACAAATACCTAATGATGATCCTAGACCTCCCGACACTGTCTCTTTAATTCTTGGTAGATAAGCGCTTGTACAAATTTTACAATGACTCAGTACAATGATACCTTTACAATGACTGTATGCAGTGCTGCCCACGTGAAGACTTCATGTGGTGACCTGCTTGTTGTTGTTATGTACCTTGATTGCTGCTCTTGTCATGCTACCCTTTCTCACTCTTCATAACATTAGATCATGCATTGAGGCTTATCTTGATGAATATATGATATTTGCAAAAATTCTTCAAGGAAATACCCATGACATGATAATAGAAAAACTTACCTCATCCTGTAGAGCATATGTCAGTGCTAAAAAAAAATAAAAAAAAATAGAATACAAAGAACCTAATGTAATTAAGATATGAACATGGATATACATAATATATTTACCTGGAGCTTACCTTTGCTGCACCTTGATTTGCTTTGCTACCCTAGAAAGTCTGGTCCTTTGCAGCCCTTGACAACACATGATCTAGCTTTTTCTTGCCTTCTTGGAGCTCGATATTGAATCTAGTGTATCTATGTTATTTTAGATCCCCAATATGTGATTTTCGGTCCTGTAGTAGTCCTCTAAGTCTGATTTCCAATGCTACAGGTCTAACCCAATTTGGATTCTACAAGACAAAGTTATGCCAAATGACCTGATTATGGACTAGTTTAGTAGAGTGAAATTGTATGGTGTGCCACGTGTCACTGTTTCCTCATTAGGCTCTGAAATTGATACAAAGAAAACTAAAGTCCATGCACCATCCTCCACGTTTTACATAATGGCAATCCAATACTCAGAGAGAGAGTTATGATGATTTTCCCAAGGTCACCTCTTTGAGATGAAGTTCAGGAGCCTGCAAACACCCTAACTTCCACAGATCATATCTTTGAAAATGTTGCGCACCATGATCTGAAAATTTCATAAGAGATTCCTCCAGATTCTGGCTTTGCCTCATAAAAATTTCAGCTTCTGAACCTTCGTAGAAAAAAAATTATAGCGCAAATTCCATGATCACCTGTTTCAAGTAGCAAAATCCCTACATGAGGAGGATATGAAGACCACAATTTATATAAATGCTTAGGTTGAGAGGGAATTCAACAAGTGAACGTGGGAGGGATTTTAGGAGCTTAAAAATGATTAATTATTGACTGTTCAATGACCACAACCAATTATTAGTGTCATGCCACAACCCCATGGGGTTTTAGCCCACTAACTAGGGTTACTAACTTAAAACATGAATATCTCTCAAACCGTGAAGAATTACGTGGTGTGCCATATATCAACGAAAACATCGCAACAAGTAAAAACCATCTAAAATATCCTTGACACAGAATATAGTAATTTGGTAGGTCAAAATTCCCATGGAAGATTAGGGTAGCCCCTGGTGCTACTTGGGTTAACATCAATGACAACCACTGAACAACACACGATAGCATAGATATTTAAAGAAACTAAAGGAAACATTAAGTTTAAATATTTAAAAGAAAAGAGATATTAGACTACAGTTTATCTAGAAAAGAGCCAATTTTATAAGAACATATGTGTCATTTGTTGTTTTAATATTAATTTCAAAAGAAAAGTTTAAATAAAAACATAAAAAAAAACTTTGTTATTCTTTCCTCTAAAAAGAAAGATAAAGTATCTTCAAGATAGAAATGACCCATTCAAATTGAAGGCATAATATTAAAAAAATAAAGTAGTTCAATATTCACTTCTCAAATGTGTGTCTCCATTAATCATTATTTAAAATTCTTACTAGTATAAATTCATTATAGTAATAAATATATTTACTTAGAGTCACCTTTCCACAACCTTCAAAAGAGAACACAAATTGATTTTCTCTAGTATGCATTAGTAAAGGAATTTTCAACTTAGTTGCATCTAAACTTTTGCTACTTCAAAAGGGTCATCATGGAATTTTCGCTATAACATTTTTTTTCCTGCAAAGCTTCAAATCGTGAAATTGTTACCACATGGAGAATAAATATAAATGAACATTTGGTTACAATTTTAGACCTTGTTTCACTATATTTTCAGATATATGGCCCAATGAAGTTAGGGTTTCTATATACTCCAAAATTCAGTCTCAAACAGGTTCCCTTGGGAAAATTGTCACAACTTTCTCCTTAAGCATCGGATTTGAATTCCATAATTACAAGTACTTTAGTTTTTGAGGTATAAGTTTTAGGGACAAAGGTTGAAACAATGACATGTGGCATCCATTACAATTTCACTCTACTAAATCATTCCATAATCTAGGCATCATGGGATATTTGGCATAAATTTATCTTGAAGAATCCAATCTCGGTCTGACTTGTGGAATTGGAATGAAGACATAAGAGCTAACTCCTGACAAAATTTCGGAGCTTGGGAGGCCAAAATCACAAAGGTCCAACATTTCAACGTCATCCAGATCGATAATCTCAAAATCAAGCTCTTAAAAGGTGCGTATTTTTAAATTTACATAACTTTTGTTTTAAAAATCAATTTGAAGTGATTCAAAGGAAATATTGAAGCACAACTTGGTTCCAAAATTCTTCCCAATCAAAAAAATTCTACACCCATCAAGCCCTTAGAGAGTATTACTATGACACATTGAGAAGAAGAAGAAATGAAACATGATATATCAAAATTAAGAGACCAAGTGCAACAAAGAGAAACCAAAGATGAAATGAAAGCGATGATGAATGGTTTAGAAGAAAAAATGGAAATTTTAAAAGTAGACAAAAAAGTGGACATAAAAGGGGGCATGGAAGTTTTAAAAGAAAACATGGAAGGTTTGAAAGAAGGTTTGACAAAGTTGCTACAAGAAAATATTCCTTTTGGTGACAAGGTATTCCATGAAAGTCAAGATGAGAACAAATAGAATATGAATCATAATTTTAGAGACTCTAACTTTGGGTTGAATACCAACCATATTCCAAAGATCGATATGAGGAAGTTTTACGGCAATGATCTGATGACATGGATTCTACAGATGGAATAGTTCTTTGATCTAAACAAATTGCAACACACAAAACATATGTATTACATCTTTATATTTAGAATTGAATCAGTTTGTGTGGTATCAATGGCCTTGTTCTCGTAAATCACTTGTCACTTGGATAATTTTTGCGGAATAATTGATAACACATTATGAGGATACAAAGAGAAATACCTTCTTTAGCCAATTGATAAATCTCAAACAAATGGGTTTTGTTGCGGAGCACATTGAATGCTTCCAGCCAGTGAGTATCAAGGTAATTGATAGTCCACACAAACATCTAATTGATGTCTTCCCAAATACTTTAAAGGATAACACCCAACATGAGGTTCACCTTTGGGAACCTAATTCATTGCAGAATGCATTCAGGGTGGCAAGAACAGTTGAAAGAAAAATTATGGCAACAAGAAGGTCTACCACGCACAACTTTAAATATATAAGTATTGTCGCTCCTATCCTACAACAACCTACAAGGTTGACACCACAATAAATGGAGTAAAAAAAGAAAAAGGCCTTTGTTACATTTGTGATAGAAAATACACTAAAGGTCATAAGTGTGTTGAGAATAAATTATTTTACATAGATTGTGAAGAGGAGGAAGAAAAGGAATAAGAAACATCAAAGGAATCATATTTACACCAGGAACCAACCATAGTGATTGAAAAATAAGAAACAAATATGACCATATCTTGTAATGCATTGGTAAGAATTACCACCCCTCAAACTCTCAAGATAGAAGGATATATCATGAAGAAAAAGGTAATAGTGTTGATTGATTGAGGTAGTACCCATAATTTTATTCACTGTAAGATAGCCATGGATTTGAATTATTTTCTATATCCAACACCATAGTGTCAAGTCATGGTTGAAAATGGAGGAACTATAAATTGCTCAGGGAAGTGATATAATAGAAACCTAACCATGGATAAATATGTATTGAATATCACAATGATTTCCATTCTGATGGGTGGTGCTAATGTTGTATTAGGAGTCTAATGGTTAAAATATTTGGGGACGATATATTTTAGTTTTCAAGAAATTTTGTTGAAATTTTTATGGGAATGAAATAAAATTGAATTAAGAGGTATCGTAGGGAAACCTAGGAATATAATTATCTATAATGGCATGAAAAATATTTTGAAGAAGGAACAACGAGGGGTAATTGCACAGTTATGCTCACCAGATGTCCAAACATCTAAGTCATCCATTTCTCCATATCTCCAAAGAGTCCTTGAAAATTATTCCAAGGTATTTTAGATTCTCGAAGTTCTCCCACCTATTCGTGATTCTGATCATGCTTTTCAATTGATTCCATAAATTGTTCCTCCAAACATCAAACCTTACAGCTATCCTTATGCCCAGAAGAGTGAAATTGAACATATGGTTGCATAAATGCTAGAGGCAAGTATAATTCAACCTAGCCAAAGTTCTTTCTCTTTCTCGGTAGTATTCATGCACAGGAAGGATGGATCATAGTGTACATTTCTGAATTATAGAGAGTTCAATAAGCTCATTATTAAATATAAATTTCCCTTTCATGTCATTGATGAATTTTTGGATGAACTACATAGATCAGTTTACTCCGACCAAGTTAGGTTTCACTCAGGATATCACCAAATTAGAATGAATACACAATACATTCCGAAAAAAACATTTAGAACTAATGAAGGTCATTAATAATTTTTTGTCATTCCTTTTGGCCTTACTAATGCACCTTCCACATTTCAAGGTTTGATGAATTCTATTTTCAAACCTTTAGAAAAATTTTGTTATTATTTTTTATGATATACTAATCTACAATAAGCTTTGGAAAGATCATGTTCAACATGTTGAAAAGGTGCTCAAACTATTTCAGGATAAAAAATTATATGAAAAACCCTCCAAATGTTTCTTTAGGGTATAGGTAGTGGAATGTTTGGGTCATATTGTATCTCATGAGGGTGTTAAGTTAGACCCTAATAAAATTAAAGCCATAAATGAATGGAAAATACCCACGACCTTAAATCATCTTCAATGATTTCTCAGGTTGACAAGGTATTATTGCAAGTTTGTTAATATATATGGGAAAATAACAACACTAGTAACAACATTAATAAAGAAAGATGATTTTTTTTAACTCCAAAAGAAATTAAGGACTTTGAACATCTTAAAGTGGTAATGTGACAAGCTTCGGTCTTCTTTGCACCATACTTCACAAAAACCTTTATTGTAGAACATCATGCCTTAAGAAATGACATTGGTATTGTTTTAATGCAAGAAGGAAGACCCATTTATTTTGAAATCGTCCAATCAAGGGAAAGTATTTACATAAACCTATTTATGAGAATGAAATTTTTGAAATACTACATGCTCTGAAGAAATGGTGCCCTTCCTAATAGGAAGATACTTCAAGGTAAAAAAAAATCATGATAGTCTTAAATATTTCTTGGAACAAAGACTATCATTAGAAGAGCAGCAAAAATGTGTCACAAAGATGTTGGGTTATGACTTTGAAACTATCTACAAAATGGGGTAGCAAAATTTTGTTGTAGATCCACTCTCAAGAAGGGAAGAGGACGTGGAAGCATTGCTATGTGCCATTTCTATTATCTAACCTAATTGGATAAATGAAGCAAGGGATGAATAGAACAATGAAGAAGAGGTGTGGACAATCATCCAAAAGTTGTAGCAAGATCTCAGTGCATCTTATACATTTATCTAGAAAAATGACTCACTATGTTACAAAGGCCGTTTATATCTCTGTAAGAACTCCCAATTCAAATACAAGGTTTTTTTTAATTTTCACATCTCTCCTATAGGAGGGCACTCCAGATTTTTCAAAACTCACCATAGGGTCAAGAAGGATTTTTTGGGATGGACTTAGATATGCTATTCAAAAGTTTATGGAATAATGTTTAGTTTTCCATCAAAATAAAGTTGAGACAATTAAGAGCCATTTTTTTTACAACCATTAGCCATTCCAAGTCAACGTTGGGAGGAGATCTCAATGGATTTTGTCATAGGTTTACCCAAGTATGAGGGAAAGAGTCTCATTATGGTGGTAGTTGATAGACTTAACAAGTATGTACACTTTTTTGCACTATATCATCCTTTCAAAGCCAATACAGTCACTAATGCATATGTGGAAACAACTCAAAAGCTACATGGAAACCAAATATTATTGTAAGTGACAGAGATCCCATTTTCACTGGAAATTTTTGGAAAATATTATTTTCTTGTATTAGTACTCAATTAGCTCATAGCTAATCATATCATTCTCAATATGATGGGAAAACTGAGATAGTGAAAAAATGTTTTGAAGGATATATTTGTTTCTTTGTATCTAATAAACAAACACAATGGCTCAAGTGGTTACCTCTAACAGAATGGTGGTATAACCCTTCCTTCCATACCAAAGCAAAAATGACCACATTTATGGTGCTTTATGGATATCATCCACCACCCATCACATCATATTTAAGAGACAATTCTAAGGTCCAAGAAGTGGAATATCACATCGAGCATTAATAAAAAGTTCACCAACTCTTAAATGAAAACATGACTCTGACACATAATCAAATGAAACAATAGGAAGATCATCATTGCAGTGAAGTAAGTTTTGATGTGGGAAATTGAGTATTTTTACGGATAAAACCATACAAACAAATTTCCCTCAAGAAATATAAGAAGGATACTAAATTATCACCCAAATATTAAGGCCCTTATAAGGTGTTTCAAAACATTGGGACTATGGAATACAAATTCGAGCTTCCGTCATCTTCACGGGTACACCTAGTTTCCATGTTTCATGCTTAAATAAGGTTATAGGTGACAAGCTCCCAATTCAAACTATATTGCCAAAACTTTATGAGGAAGGAAAAATCATATTAGAGCCTGAAGAAATCACAAAAACAAGAATCTGGCAGCTATGGAATCTGTCAATTTCAGAGTATCTCATTAAGTGGAAAAAATGATATGTTGATGATTCCATATGGGACGATGAGTATTTCATATAGAAGCATCCATACCTACTCAAGCATTGAGGAAAACAATTTTTGAAGGAGAGGGGCATGTTTGGTCCCTATAATACTAGTGTAGCCCCCATATTGTTATTGTTGTGCCCCCATATAAACCCACTATTTTTATTGTCGAGCCCTTATAGTATAATTTTTATGTAATACCTAATTATATTTTGACCCTTTAGACTCATATATATATATATACCAAGGAGGTATTTTCATTTGAATCATCCAAGAATTGTTCATTTATGTGATGTAAAGGGAGATTTCCCCCTCAAAGTGGCTTATTATCTAGTTGTTGACCTATTTTTTCTTATGTTTTTGTGCTATTTTGATATGGTTACATAACAATCCTCAATGAAAAAAAAAAAAAATTCCATCATTTAAAATAGTTTTCTAAGGCACCCATCGCTTAGTCCATTGCATACAACTTTTTTTTATTGGGCGCTACAATCGCCTTCAAAGGGTTTTATGACTTGTCAAATTTGAACCAGTGTTCTAAGGATTACATTGAGATATTTCATCCCACTACAATCCTTCTAGGGAGGTTGGGGTTTTTATTGCATTGAAGGGCTTGGTGAATGCATTCTATCCACCATAAAATCCACCCTAGGTCTACTCATCTCCAAAGACCCCATTTCTCTACACAGGGTTGCCAACAAAAATATTTTTATAATATTGAATGCTCACACTCACTCAATTTCAAAAATTCCCCTATCTACAGTGTCTTGAATGTATCCTCCCCACCCTAGACCAGACCCAACACCTGGTTGAGATTGAGTTTCTTGACAAAATCCTACAACAAATTAAGCGTTGAGCCCATGGTGGGTAGGACCTAGCAGCGAGAAAAACTTAACAAAGGAGTGAGATGATGTGGAGGAGTTGGTTGTCAGCCCGTTTAGTGTTGGTTAAGGGAGCTATAAGCACTTGAGCCTCAGCCAAAGCCCAACCATGCATGAATTCCATCGCATCCATTCTGGCTCATATTTTATCCCATAAACATTTAATTTATTCACAAATCCAAATCAAATAATAAAACCATTCTCCCCACATATAATTTCATGTACTCTAACTGCATTAAAGGGCAGGAGAATGTTCATAAATTTTCGTACATTGTTGTTAGATAAATTTATGAATATCATTACATAAAATTTTGTCATTTATTTACATCATCTTTTGCATAAGTTGTTTCCAATCAAAGGAATTTTAGTTGGTATTGTAAAAAACCTCACAATAAATATTGCACGGGCAGTGGGGTTCAAAATAAATTAATCCAATGCAAGCGGACCCTCAAGACTACAGGTACCCAAGACACGTAGTTCGATCCAAATTTCAAGAGAAATTCATAATAAGGTGGAAGGCTCTTTCACTCACTTAAATCCTTGTCTGTATTTTTTTAATTATTATATTAATATTTATTTATTTTTATTTTTATTTTTTATTTTTTTGATATCACACATATTCATTAATAATGGTTTTACCTATATTTATGTTAAGTTGACATTAATTAATTAATTAATTAAATTGGTGAAATAATTACCATAAAGGGGAGGATGGAATAAGAACGGAGGGAATGGTGGGAGCTGGAGGAGGGGTTTGTCGGTTTTGAGATGGTGATATCTCTTAATATCAAGGAATCACTTTCTATAGGCTAATGGGGTTCTTAGGGGTTCACAGTTTACATGGGGAACGAAGGATTACTTGACAGTGAAAAAGGTCAGAGCTCACTAGCTATGTTGTAAGCTCAGGTCACATGGGAATATTCCATTCGGTTGTGAATATCAATCCTTCTCGAGAGGCTTAGAAGTAGTTACACGGGTCTTTGAGTGAGGTTTTTGTAACTTCTGGGGGTTTTACTTCGTAAGAGCAGTCGGTTTCAAGTTTGGAGTTTTGCAGTAGTGGGTTTTATTTGTTGGGGTTTCCACTAGGTGCACAATTTTTCCCCCCAAATTCGGGAAACTTTTGAGTTTCAGAGTCTGTGGTAGTCGAGTAAGGGTAACTTTCTGGTTCCCCCTTTTTTAGGGGTTTCAAATTTTGATGCAATGTGAGTGTGGTTTGAAGGATTTTAGATGCCAGGGTTTGATTCTCACCATGCTTTTTCTATGATTGGGGAGACCTTTCCTTTTTAGCTCGTGAAAGGTGGTGTTCTCTTATCATCCACGGGGTTGGTATTGAAGGTGGAAGTGGTTCAAGCACTCTCTCGAGGAATTTTCAAATCGAAGGGAATGGGGTTACTCATCTTGTAAGGATTGTTACTTCTGAGTAGTTTGAGAATTAAGAGGAGGGGAGTGTAGCTTCACATTCTTCGAATAATAGACCACACTTGCTTGGGACCAAAATTAAAAAGGAAAGAGTATTGAGATGGGAAACTCATTCACCTATAATCTTAGCCCGAGCATTGATGTTGAAATGGTGGAGGCTGAAGCTTTAGTAGAAAAGACTCTAGTTGGCCAAGCTAGAGGAATGAATTTTAGTATCAGTACCATCAAAGAATGGATTCATATTGAAATTGCAACAAAGTTAAATTCCCCTACTGAGGTTTAAATGCTTGCATAATGATGGATTCAATTGGACTTTAGTTCTCATAGGGATGTTGAAGAAATTATGAATGAAATGTGGTCTATAGATTCAACCTCGGACTCCTTCAAATTTGAAAGCCACTATTTGATGCAAGTCAGGAAGGCTTGATGTGGTGCCTGTCTGGGTACATTTTCTTAGTTTTCCATTGAAAATGTGGAATGAAAAGTGTTTCCAAGACCTTAGAAATATACTGGTGGGTTTTTTGAAGAAGGACTATTCATTCAAAGAATCCAAGGATATATCCATGGCTTAGATCCTAGTTAGTCTTGATTTGGAAAAGGTATCCATGAATATATTAAAATTAGTAGGGGTTTTGAGAGGCTTCATCTCCTTGACAATGAAGGATTTTTGTTTAGATGTCAATGTTTCCACAAGTATGGGAATATTATTTGTGACTGCTCTTTTCCCTTTTAAAAAGGTCTGGTGTAGGTAGGATTTAAAAAGAAGATGAAGTTGGCTCTCGGGGTAGATGTGGGAGTGATATTGATGGAAATTATGATGGAAAATGTGATGGATAATATAACCAAGGAGGTTATGCTTTCCTATGATATTCCAGGTTCCAGGTCATTCGATATGGGTTAGTTTGGTAACGCTAGCACCTCTTCTCAGGCTCCTAGTGGGATGTCGTCTTTGGTCATGCATCCTTTAGGTTCTCCCTCTCTCATCCCTATTGTTTCTTCCCTTGCAATTATTTTTATTTTTATTTTGGGGAAGGATTAGGATATTACATCTAGGTTTCTTAGGCTTGCTTCATCACACCCTGTATCTAGGGTTTCTTCTGCCCAGTTAGAGTGCCTTGTTCCCTCTTTATCGAGGGAAATGTCCTCTTTGTGAGCCTCCATTTCATCTGGTGGTTTTAAATCCCAAGGGGATATTTATGTGGGTGGAATTATCTATAATTTTTTTTCTATATATATCTTTCCCCTTTTTGAATATTCGTTAAGAGGTTTAGATTAATTTTTGCTATCTTCTCAAAAATCTAGTGGGAAAAAATCGACCTTGTTAAAGTCCAAAGAGAAAGCCAAAGTTGAGATGACTACTACTAGGAAATTATCCATTACTAAGGCACATGGAGCATTGAATTCCCAGGTCATGGTTCCCTAATGAAAATTTTATCATTTTATTTTCTAGGTTTGGCAAGTTCCTAAAAAAAACTTAATTTGAAGAGGTTTGTCAAGGCAAAGGGTCCAAGTTTTATTTTCCTTCAGTAAAATCTAGGTTCTTGAGAGATCATCATTAGGTATTTGGAATCAATGTTGGGTGGGTGGATTTTTATTGATATGGATATCTATGGTTGTTTGGGGGGGCTCACTTTTTTTTTTCCCTAAGGAAAAGTCACAATTTTATAAATGAAAACAAAATTACATGTACGTGCTTGCAATCATTCCATCAAGCCATTCAAAGACTACGTAATCACAAATCCATACTAAATAACCAACTTAAAAATGAAGAGAAACAAGTTAAAATTTTCTCCATTTCTTATTTTCTACTTTCCCCCATTCTCCTTGAGATGACATGGTTGATACAATTGCTAGCTGATTTTCTTCTTCCGTTCTTGGATTTTCTTTTTCTGAGTCTGAGCTTTCTGAAACATGGTGACATTTGGATCCCCCCAAAATATTTTGCTTCAGGAATATTCTCTAGCTGCATTTTGGGGGCAGGAATTTGTGACGCTATACCATTTTCATCCTCCTTTTCTAAACTTTCTTGCGTATTTTGTATTTCCTCATTGGTAGGGGGACCTATTTCTTCATCATCCTCATCGTCTGGAGAGGGTGGAGGAAATTTCCATCCTTTGGGCTACTTTCTTGGTTTCTTCTTCCTTCGTGGCTCTTTCTTTGCATCAGGACATGCATTTTGTAGATGTCTTATCTGTCAACATATTCGACATCTGAAAGTCGTGTTCTTAAAATATAGGTATTGTGTCTAGCTCTACTTATTCTGTATCAAGTGTATGTGATCCAATAGGCCTTTGTTGAGTTCCACCTCCACACTTATTCTGGCGAAAGTGTAGATTCATTCTTCCATTATTTGAGTATAGTCTTTATGCATTGCCCTAAGATATTCCCAATACCTTCTAGAAATTTTTGATGTCAGAAATGAAGGGGAAGATTATGCAGCCTAACCCAAACCGACATTCTCGATACTATCATTGTGTTTGCATCAATTCTGGGAATGATGGGGTAATAAACAGTCCTATAGATCCCCAAAGCCATGGTCCTATTTGTAAAATATATTCTCGTTCATCCAATGATGCAAACTTTACTATGAAGAAACCTTTGGAACAAAGGTGAATCTCACAGTTTTTTGTCTAAGTTGTGAAGATCCAATGGAATATATCCATTGGTTTCGGCCAAAAACTAATTAATTTTCATATAACATCTTGGGCTTCATATGTGGAGCACAAAGCATTTGTTTCTGATAGATCTATAGTCAATTTGGTACTTGATTCAATTTCTCCACAATATAGGGGATAGGGATATTGCATATTTTATCTGGAATAGTTGATGCAGTCAGTTTTCCTTTAATGATCTCTTTGAAAGAAAGGACTTCGTTGATATGTCCTTGATTTGGTTTTGTTCCTTTGGAAAGACTAGATCCAGTCACCCCCCCTTATCCTTTTGTTTTTCTCGATCCATCAGATCCTCTCCGCAATCTCAAATTTAAGATCATGGTGGATGAAGGAGAGACGTTGTGATTTTTTTTTCTCAGTTCATCCTACATTGGTTTTCCTCCACAAAACAGATTTTGAAGGTGCATCGAAATGCCCAGTTTATGCAGGATATTTTGCTTCAATTGTTTTACCCTTTTAGATGCCCAAATCCAAAGGAGTGTTGATTTTACAACACGGGGGTTTATGAAAACTTGGAAATATGTCTGTGTTTCCAGGGCCAGAATCTTGTGTGTATAAGTGTTTGGATCTATGCCATGGGAAAGTGTTGAAAGTTGTAGAGGAAGCTACAATGGGAATGAACACTTCACATACAAGGGATGAGTCTCAAGTACCCTATGGTCGGTTGAATATGAGTGTAGATCCATTGAATGACAAAGAAAACTCCTCATATATGGTCCTGATCCATCTATTCGGTCGCTCAGAGCCCTCAAAAAGATAAAATCCCCAGTTCTGGCTGAATTGACCCTTGATCTTCTGCGGATACCACTCTTAAGAAGGAGGCCTCTACTGCAATTGTGATCCATTGTTTTAATGCCTTTCATGTGGATTGATTAGTTTTCTCTGCCTTCCAAATAATATTTTGGCCTAACCTGGTCCTACATCTCCTATGACCTGTGTTCTATCTTGACCCAGAAATGCAACAAGAAACACCTCCCGCCTCTCAGGGAAAGAAAAAAATAGCAAACCTAGAAATGTAACAAGAAACACCCACAACAAGCCCTCTGACAATAATAAAAAGCAATGCATCATGAAACTGGGGTGGTTTATGGAAAAAAATGCATTGTTTTGTAGTCCCAATGCCAAGCTCCAGTAGTAAAAATGATAGATCTAATCCTCACTAGGCCTTAGATCTTGCGATCACCAAAAAAAATCCATATATGGAGAAACGAACATCATGAGAGACCCCTCTCTCCTTACTTGAGAAAATAAAAAAGACTACAACATATGTTTTTTGTATTTTATGAAAGAGATTTGCCACCTGTAGGAGTCCATCCAACATCACATGACTAGATCTGATCTCCAGAGTTCAATAATTTATGCATGAAGTTAAAACAAATAGGAGCTATGTGGCAGGGAAGTCGCTGGCATGGAAAATCCTAATGCTTCTCCTCATATCCATCCCTCCGACCCATTTCTGGGGCCTCACTATTGATTGGGATACCCATAATAAATTTTTTCAAAAATTTTGGAGTATTAAATATGGAAAAAGTCTAGAGTTTTTCTCCTCAGAGCTCGAGAAGTCCCTTACTTGTATAAATATTTATGGAATTTGTGAAGATTGTGTGGACTTCTAGAATAATTTCTTTGATAAGAAGGTTTTGGAAGAAAAAAAACCTTATCATTAGAGGAGATCTTAACTTTTCCATGGGTGTTGTTAAGTCCTGGGGGCCAATATCCAGACTAGAATATCTCTCGTATTATTTCACCATAAAACTCATAGATAAAAAGTTTTTGGATATTGAGCCTATGAAGCTTAAACCTTCTTGGAGGAAACACCATGTGGGGGAGGATCACATTTCCAAAAGGATTGATAGATTCTTTGTGGTGGAAGCATTGGTGGAGAGGTTCAATAATATCCATCAGTGGATTGGATTTGGGGGTGAGTTTTACCACTCACACATTTTGTTGGAGATCAAGTATCTTTGTCATAATCTTGGAAGCTCATTTAAAATGAACTCCTCTTGGATTAAAGATAAAGAGTTTGTAAGCATTTTCAAGGAGGGGTTGTCCCCTTATATCCAAAACTGTGGAGTTTTGTTGGCCCAACACTTTGAAGTAAACCTTAAACGTGTTAAGTCATTAGCGTCATATTGGGCCAGGAAGAAAAGAAGAAGGGAGGAGCAGGAACTTGCTGGTATTTAGAGGGATATTCTAGTGGTTTCCGACTTGAGGGAAGGGGGATTTCTAAATGTGGAATCTAGAGATTCTTTTATCCATATGGAGGCTCAAAGGAAGACCATACTAGAGGTGTAAGAAGTTTCATGGAGGTTGAAAATTAGATCTATATGGATCAAAATTGGGGATGAAAACACAAAATTATTCCAAGAATATGTTAAGGGAAGGAAGATGGGAAATACTATTTGAAACCTGCAATATGAGGAGGGAAGGGAGGTCTCAAAATTTTGAGGGCCTTGCTTTCCTTAGTCGAGCACATTTTCCGAAGCTTTTCATAGTCCCGGAAAGGGCTAGTATTGCAAAAGCTATTTGGGTTGCCCAATTATTGCCAAAGCTTGGGGAGGATGAAGACAATAGGGAATTATAGGAGGTGGATTCTGAAGAGGTGTTGAAGTTTGTTCTTGCTAATTTCTAGAAGGATATAAATTCGGGGCTCGATGGGTGGGGGATTGAGTTATTTTAAGGTCTATATGAGATTATTGGACCATATTTATTGGTATTTGTTAAAGAATCTAGAAGGTAAGGCAAAGTCTTGGCATAATTCAACTCTAATTTCATTGCACTTATTCCCAAAGTGGATAAGCCTTATTATTTCGAGGAATTTCATCCTATTTCATGCTGAAAATGTATCTATAAGGTTATTTCCAAGGGAATTGCTAGAATAAAAAATCCTATTTTTTCAAACTCTATTTCAAATCAACAATTTGGGTTCCTTAATGGAAGAAATGCCCATGATGATATAGGGGTAGCTCAAGAGGGGATTCATAGTATAAAAAACCTCATATTAAAGGGATTTTCCATAAAAATTGATCTCTCTAAGGCCTACGATTGTGTTAGTTAGATGTACATCAAGATGATCTTAACTCATATGTGATTTGAGATTAGTTTTGTTATTTGGGTGATGCGGTTTATCCAATCAATTTCCTTTGGTTTTATTATTAATGGGTTTGCCTCTCCTTTCTTCCATGCACAACATGGGTTGAGACAAGGATGCCCCCTATCTCCTTTACTATTTTTACTGGTAGCAGAGGGACTGAGTCACCTTGTGTCAAAAGATAATCATAAGTGAATTTTAGGGTGTTGTTATTGCTAATGCTCTAGAAATTTCACATTTTTTTTTGTTCATGATATACTATTTTTTGGTAATGACTACCATAGATATGTAGCGAAGCTATCTAAAATCATTAATCTATTTGGAGTAGCTACTAGTATGTTGGTTAATGACAAAAATTATTATATTTCAATTCAAAAGTTGGCAGATCGTGAAGTGAGGAATATCAGGAATACGTTTCCATTTTTGTTTATTGAATTGGATACAGGTCTAAAATAATTGGGTTTCCATCTAAATCCAAACTCCTATAAGAAAGAAGATTTGTTATGGCTAATAGAAAAATTTGAAAAAAGACTAAAATGTTGGAGATTTAGGTGGCTTTCAACTTTCAAGGGAAAGGAGACTCATTTTGGTCAAATTAGTCCTAGAAGTTATTCTTGTGTATTGGATGTCAATATCTTAGATTCCTTGGGGAGTCTTGGAAAGAGATAGAAGAATATGTTTTAAATTTTTATGGGTTGGATCTCATGAACACTTTTCTCTTTCATGGGTCAACTGGAAGCACATTGTGATGCCTAAATTTCTTAGCATTTTGGGTTTTAAAATTATTTTTTTGTTTTCAAAAGCTTTGGTGGCTAAATGTGAATGGAGACTCCTTCCTACTTCCAGTCTATGGACTTGAGTTATCTATAAAAAATATATTCATCCTTATTCTCTTGAATACTAGATGTGATTTAGGAACAAAACACATAATAATATTTTGGTTATAAGGTTTTTTGTTCTAAACTCTCTAAATATTATTGCTCCAGGTGTGGCATGGAAAATTGGAAATGGATCATAGTTTAGATTGGGATAGGATCCCTAGCCCGGTTGCAATCAGGCTCAACACTTGCCTCAAGATTGATTTTCTTAGGGATAGGGGCATCTCAAGACTAGCCCATATAAATTACCTTGATCATACCACTACGTGGTGTCAAGGTTGGATTTCAATCGAAAAGTTGCAAATCGATATGGATTTCAAGGAAATATGGAGGAGTTATCTTGATGCTTTAGTTGTGTATCATATCATAATCTCCGAGAATGAAAATGAGTTAATTTAGGCTCATTCTCTAATTGGAATTTATACACCCAAGATGGAGTATATTCACTTAAATACAGTTATAGCGGATGAGGTAGGGGAATGGTGGTGGAAAGGATTTTGGAAGGTGAAGTGTCCGACTAAAGCTCACCTATTCATGTGGTGCATTTTTGCAAAAAATGTACCCACTTGGGGTTTTCTTCAAATGCATCATAAGATTGGTCTTGTTTTGTGTTCACTCTATAATTCAAATGTTGAATCCATAGAACATATTTTTTTTGAATTCCCTAGTCATATTTGGAATCTATATGTTATGGTTTTTTATCAGGGATGTGTTTGGCAAGGTGTTGATGTGGGATTTTGGACCTTAGTCAAAAAAAGGGATGTGACCCAGATCGAGGCTCTCTAAATAACCCAAGTCATTTGGGATGGTCACTCTTGATGGGTTTAAGGCTTTGTTGGCCTTCTGATCTTTCCTTTTGTGAAGACTATAACCTGGGGAATCTTAAGGTTAACTATTGTTATATGTATATGAAATATAAACTATTGTTAATACACCTAAAACTACCAGTTAATAATTAACAAAATATGATACAGAAATAAAAATAGCATAAACGATTAAAATATAATAAAAGTTGTACAAATGATACATGAATTATAATACAACATATAAAACAACCAGAACTTAACGTAACTGGTCCAAAGAATAAATTGTATTTATATTTGCTGCAATATTACGAAATGAAAACTAATTTTAACTTATATATGAAATTATAAATTAAAATTAACAATAATCCTTAATGCTGAGAAGTAAAAGATTGAGAACTACAAAAATGTAAGCTCTTATCTTTTAAACTAACATGGAATAATCGTTGTTGGTTTTAATGATTCACATCAAGAATAAATCATATATACATATAACTAATTAATGCTATCTAATTACTATTTATAGTTCGAGGTGAAATGGAAATATAAATGTAACCATTTCTATAAATTTAACTATATTTCAATTATTTGTTTATGATACAATCCAATAAACAAATAATGAAATAGTAATAAATTATAAACTTCTACAACACAAGTATTAATTCAATTTATATGAAGATAACATTCTTAACAATCTAAATCCTTGGAAACAATTTAGAAGAACCTAAATTGAAACAATGTTTAGATCAATGTCATCCTTAGGACACAAGTCACTTAAGAACAACTATGACCAAATATAAATAGACAAAATTTGAACTAACACAAACGAAAAGAAATGTGACAATTCACTGCATGTTCATTGGTCCAAGCCACAAGACAACAAAGTGCTATGTTAAAATTTTCAAAGATAAAATTACAGAAAATTAAGAGTTGATAAAAGAAAAGTGACTATGGAAAATAAAACTAATATAAGTATTTAACTTGATTGAATCAAATCAAATCAACACACTTACAGAAAAGGTTTCAAAATAGTTCCACAATCACTGTATATTTATCCATCATTTCCTTTCAACTCTCTCTCCACTTCCAATTTCAAACTAAAACTTTATATACATGCAGGTATGTTTGACCATGTTCCAACAAAAATGACCAAATCAAAACTATTTATACAAAAATACAAATCATTGTTTTTTACCTATCAATCAAATCTTAACTACTTAAAAGAAAGATAAATAAAAACTAACAGAACATCCTTTCATTATTTGAAACAACTCCATGGCATTCACAATAAAAAAATTTCATGGAAGCCATGAGTGTCATTCGTTGAAGGGGAACAACATGTTAACAAATTAAAAAAATAACATTAACAACAAACTTTGATATAAAAACAAGGTTCCTACAGAATCCTCAATTTTGTAGCGGCCTTTTAAATTTAGCTAACAAAATAAAAATAAAAACATACCTCAAAAATATTTGACCAAAATATAGATAAATATAAAGTCCTTATTAAGCATGAGTCAAATCTGTAGAGATAACAACTTTAAACATTTGATGACTTAATGATTATATTTCTATCTCCTCACTATGTTTTCACCTCATATTCTATAGATTTTTGTTTGTTTTATTTTTCCCGTAATTGATTTAGGACTTTGATTTGATTGTTCTCTTATAGTAATTGATTAACTTTGATTCTCAAGGTGAGGCACTGTTACAAGAAACTGTTGGCACCAATACATATAAAGTATGGATGGATCAGAGAAAAAATTTAGCTGAGGACATTTCCCTAAGTTATTGTTTCCATCATAAAAATATTTATCATTATGAACAAAGCTAGAGTTATCCTTATTTTGAGGTTTATTTTTATTTGGTAAAGGCTCAGGAGGAATTTTCATATCGAATAAAACTTCCTTAACGGGGAAATTCTTCCCTTTGTTATGTCGGACCCTTGATATTTTCCTTTCAATTTGTTTAAATTTCACTCTAGACTAAGGATTATACTCAAGTTGAATAAATACCTCTTGCTTTGTAGGTTTAAATTGAGGGATACGGTTTCAGGGATTTTGCTTTTATTTTTCCTTAAATTATGGTTTCAATTGACATGATGGAACTCGATATTCTTAGCCATACCCTTGGTAACATGAATAGATATTATTTTAGGGCTTTAAAAACCATTTTATTCAGAAGAATATGACCCCTCAACATGGAATGATTCATCGAGGACATCTTCATTGATAATGCGAGAATCATGTGGAGTTGGGTCGGCTGGTGGAGGACCATGCGAAACCCTTGGTGCAAGATTTGGTTGCCCAGAAACTTGGGGTTTCTCATAGACATTGCAAAGGAGAAAAACATCACAAACATCACTTGTTTTGGATAAGTGATGCTTTACCAAAATGTAGATGAGGTTGTGATGAAAGAGAGTCTTGTTAGGGTTTTTATGTTTGGCCTTATATTCCTTGGCCATTTTGGCAAGGCTTTTGTGTAAATAATATGGAAGGTTAAGTTTATACTGTAAAATACCATGTTCAACAATATGGTAAATAAACACTAACCCATAACACCCTTCACATGTTATGTAACGACACAAAAAAAACAACAGTTCTTGTCATTTAGGTTTCAAGAAAGAAACCAACGTACCTTCAACATTGTATGCATAACTCTTGTTTATGAGGAACTTCCTCCGGGGTACTTCATGCGCATGACAATTCTTCGACCAGTTCCCTCCTTCCAAAGGGAAACAGGTCACTTCAACTATGAAATTAACATCCATGGAAATCTCCAAGTCATCGACCTTTTCCCTCTTTCCATTAAAATTAGAGGTGAAGGCCTTCACTACATTATTAAAACCCTGAAATATTTGGAAGAACTCACACCCTCCAAATTTTTGAAAGAGAGCCAAATATTAATCATACGAATTAATGATATCACTCCCAACTTGCTCAATTCTGATCAAAAGGGGCATGACTACAATTTTAGTAAAATTTCAACTATAATTCGGTATGAAAAAGACGTAAAACGAGCCTAATATAGGTGTGAAACCCTAACAAATTGCAAAGCAGCATGGAAGGTTTGAATAGAGAGGTGAAATGCATAGAACGTGGAGAAAAAACGTTATGTCATGTATTGGATGACTGGCGATACAAAGTTTCCCAAATAATAACTATGACAATCATAATAGTACCACGACTTGAAAATTTGAGTCACGATAATGGTGAACAATGCAAACAATTGTAAAAAACCATAGCTAACAGCTTGTATATGTTGCACCATGTCACTAGAAATCACATGTATTTCTATCAAAGCAAATCTCATTGAAGTTTCCTACCACTTCCAAATATCATTTTGTTGTACAATACATCGATAAATTTCAATACGAGGGTTTAATTGTGCATAAAACCATAACATGGTGATTATATCCAATGTTAATCAAACCATAACAATGAATTGAAACATTAATCAAAGGGTTTAATAATGATAAAGAGTATTACAATGCCATGGAATTAAAACATTTCATAGGGGAATATAAACATTTTAAAAAATATATACCCCTAAGTTATAGCAAGATCCATGAGTAAACCAAAATTCATAATCATTGGACCCATATACTACATATAAATTATGGTTCACACAACTTTATCCAAAAATCAAAATAAGGGCACATATAAAACTTAGTGAAAACTTTAATATTCATATGTTGGCTAAGTAGAATAGGTTTGTGGTCTCATGAAGTGGCCCATAGAACATGTGAAATATTGTTATCATATATATATATATATATATATATATATATATATATATATATATATATATATATATATATATATATATATATATATATATATATATATATATATAGAAATACCCCATGCAACAAGAACGACCTCTAACCATAGTCAACAAAACTTGAGATCAATTTTCGTGTTCCTTAGAGATCATTAACATGACAATCATAAAATGAGAAGAGAGTCATATCACAATCCATAACAAAACTTGTACTTCAAAAACCATTATCATCACTTTAGTTCAAAAATAGGTATGAAAATTGAAAACACACAAGAAAATAAAAATAAGGGGCACATTTCATTTGGAAAATGAGAGGGGAGTCAGTTTAGTGGCCAACAATTTGTGACTCCCTAGATGAACCAATTATATTTATCTCAAACTATATTATATGCCACGAATAAAATTTAGATGTTATATGAGAAATCAATGAAAAATAATATGAAAATTGATTAGTTCAGTTCTACTTAAATGCAATTGATGTTAGACCATTCAAAAATACATTTCCACAAATTAAAAAAATATACATAAATTTTCATAAAATCCATATAGATTTTCAGAGAATAGGTAACCAACCAATTAAGAAAATGAAATAGTTAACCAGGCAAGTGGTGTAATTATGACTTCAATACCACATGCATTGCCTCTGCTGCCAGCTGGCATTCATAGCCTAAATAGGGATGCCCTTTAACTTGAATTAGACACTTGGATCCCATCACACTAGTTATATATTCATGATTATGCATTCTAATTATTTTCCACTGTGGAAGCAGATTCAGAAGTCCCTTAAAGGTGTAGGATGACATGTGAATTCTGAAATATTTACACATACATTTATTCAAATATCAATTTGGAATCCCATATGTCATAGAAGGAGCCATTACTACCAGCATACATCTATAGCCTCAAAAATAATGCCTCTTAAACATTTTTAACCTGAGTTATTTTGTCCCGGGAAGATAGAATAAAGTGGAGCTAAAACCATAAGTAATTATTGTTAATCTCAATTGACATTTTCTAGTAAATGGTGAAGTAGGTCTAAAATCTCCTTAACCGATAGGGTGGTGTAAAAAAATTTAGGATCACCGAACTTGCACTGATTACACTATGTATTAAAATTATGTTTCCAGTAAAATGAGTTCTCCTGGTAAAGTAAGGATTTAAATAGGAAATATTTTTGCAGTAATGATTAAATTCTCCAAATATTTGAATTGGAAAATGTTTCTTTAATCAGATAATACTGAAGCAAACAAATTAGAGAGTTAATAAAAAACATATGTTTAAAAATTTCCCTAAAAAGATATTTACACATAATTATTCAATTTACAGGCTATGGACTTCATCAAATAAGAAACAATAGAAAAAAAGAAAACCAAAGTGAAAAATAAAATGCAAAAAAACATTATAACAATACCTACATAAATAAGAGATCCCTGAAGGTATCTAGGAAAAATATTTCTTAAGAAGTTTCCCATTAAATGGAAGTGATTCGGACCGACCTTCCATAGTTTGCAGATGGAATGTATTGGGGCCAATATTTTCTATAACAATGAAAGTCCCTAGCCATAACCTATGAAACTTGGAATTCTCCCCTTTATCATCATGTTCTTTGTCCCACTTAAGAAAGAAGTCACCTACCTCAACATCTCTATCAGAATAATATTTTCCATCAAACCAACATTTTACAATCTGTTGATGTTGATATTGATGTAGTTTGTGTTTAGACTTGGATCTTTCTTCTTCCAATTTAAGCAAGGCATCAATCTTGTTTTTCATTACAGAGGATTTGACTTCATGTACTTGTTGAGACTATTGCAGAGAAGGTAAAAATATGTTAGGAGGTAAAATTTCTTCTCTACTGTAGACAAGGAAAAATGGATAGTTACCAATTGCATCTTTGGGGATTACCAAATCATCCCATAATGCATTAAAGAGGGTAGTGTGCTAGTTTTTGTGATGCTCAGAAACTGATATTTTAAGGATTTTTAACAATTTTTTGTTCGAGGAATTAGCAAGACCATTACCTTAAGGGTAGTCTTTATTTTAGTATTAATCTTAATATGTTTATTTGAGGCATAAGAATCTAACTCCCGAGAGGAAAAACAATATGTATTATCAAATATTAATGATTCTAGAACTCCAAAATGAGCGATAATGTTAGAATTATATGAACAAACATGTGGTGTGGCCATGGGTTCCCCCTATCCCCTATAGTAGCTAACCTTTTCATGGAGGATTTTGAATCCAAGGCCCTATCCTCCACTCTTTTCCAACCAAAACTTTGGAAAGGGTTTGTAGATGATGCTTGCGTCGTCTGGCCTCATGGCGAGGAAAAGTTGGATCTTTTTTTCCAACATCTAAATAGTCAATATTGTTCCACAAAGTTCACTATGGAATGTGAAGTTGATTGTATCATTCCTTTCCTTGACATTCTTATTTCAAGCAGGGATAATGGTTCTCTCTCCCTTCAGGTTTTTTGGAAGAAAACTCACATGGAGCAGTATCTTCACGCTTGTTTGCATCATTTCCCTGCTAAAATTTTTGGCATCCTCACCACCTTAGCCACAAGAGCGTTGAGAATCTCCAATGAATCCCACCTTGAAGGAGAAAAAACCTTGCTCTTGAATATCTTTAATAAGAATGTTTATAGCAGATTATGGAATCTTAAAGCTTTTCTTAAAGCAAAAAAAGGACCCATAAATAAAAAAGAGCCAAATGAATGGTATTTTGGAGTGCACCTTCCCTTCATTCAAGGAATCACTGATAAGATCGCTAGGATCCTTAAAAATCATAAGGTTTCTTCAGCTTTCAAGCCCCTTAACACTATTCGTAGCTCTCTCAGATCAATTAAATACCTTGTGAACCCCAGAGAGGGAAAAGGCGTTTACATCATTCCTTGCTCCTATGGGACTCCATACATTGGTGAAACTGGTCGGTGAATAAATTAAAGGATTTGTGAGAATGATTCTGATATTAAACATGGAAGATACCACTCCTCTGCCTTAGAAAAACATGCAAAAAACACTAACCATCACATCTACATTGAAGAGGCTAAGGTTATTGCTAGGATTGACCATTTTCATCACTGTAAGTTAAGGGAGGCTTTAGAAATTGCAAAAAGATCGATCTATCTTAATAGAGATGATGGTTATAGTATTTAGCAAGTGTTGGATCCCTGTCCCATATTCTTATATGTAGATTTGTTTCTTTTAATTACTTCTGAGTCCCCTTCCTCTTTCTATCCTTTCATTCTAGGTTTTTAATAATTTTATTTCATTTTTATTTTCATTTTAAATAATTTTATTAATTACAAATTTTATTGTCAAAGTCAAATATTATAAATTATGAACCTGTTGACAGGTTGGAATGTACCACCAACAATAATGGAGTCTCCCTGATGAGAGGTCCTAATTAGACCTCACACTGTTTGGGATAGGAGCCCCATTCGGTATGTGGGCCCAACTGCCACCATAAGTGTTTTTCGCTCTTGGTTTTCAGATGAGGAGGTGTTGAATCAAGGATAAGAGTGAAATGTTGAGACAATGAAACAAAATCAACCCAATATTGACAAACTACAAATATATATACAAGCAAGTCTAAGTAGTAATAAGAAGGGGCACACCATGAGAGGGATAGTTGAGCCAAAACCCAGTCAAACTTACATGAACAAGAACATACCAGAAGTTAATTGCAAATTAGTTCATAATAGATCACCGACATGGAAAGGAGAAAGTAAACACTGATTCGAAAGCAAACAATACATGCATCCACTAGGACTCAGTCCATAACATATTTTTTATATGAAAGCACATATACAAATATGGTGAAATATCAGACAACTAATACTACCACCATGAGCCAACATGTGAATTAGTGCTGGAAAAGGAGAATATATTATTAATGTTGTTACAACTTCAAATACATACCTTGCAACTCATCAAAATCCAAAAGTGGAACGTGGACTATTGATAACAATGCCTGATGCAAAATCCCTAGCCTCACTACACCTCCCTCTACTAGCTACCATGATCTGAGTGCCTATAGCTCTCAAGCACAAGCTAGTTCTCTAGTCCTAGCCTCAACTCAAGTGCTAAAAAGTCCTTTACAATGAGGCACGAGGGCTAATTTATAGATATATGGTGATTTTTCACCTACCATGACCCTTGACCTCCCCTCATGACTCTTCAACTTCCTCACTACTTTCTCATGCCTATTGACCATTACATGCTCAAATCAGTCTTAGCATAGTTGCTGAGATAATGGCGAACGATGCTCATATCACAATGATGGAGAAGAGGAGGATGTTGAGGGTTCTTAGAAACCCTAGCATGCTTGTTTCCCAACTGCTGCCATGATGTGGATCCCAGGTCCTAATGTATGCATATTTTCTTGCCATTATGCCTCGTTTAATTTCATTCATCTTTAGGTGATGCACCTTTGAGTTTATTGTGAGGTTCCTGGAGCTTTGTAAGGAACCACCTTGTTCGCTAGAGGAAACCCTAGCTTATTCCATGCAAATCAAAAACTTCTACTTGCAAAAAAATAACATGGGTCAAATCTCTTTATAATAAAATAATGATTATGGAAGCACATTCAATTAATTGAAAGAATGATATTAACAAATAATCAATTTAGACCTCTGTGTGGTTAGTTGTTGTGCCATTATGTTGTCAGAGAGAGTGGATTTTATAGGATCTCCCTGCACTTCTTTATTCAATGTTTCCATCTATGGGATTGCTTTTATCTGTGGGACAAGTGTTAGATGCAGTTTCGTTACCCTAACATGCACAGGAACTTATAAATCTTATCACACCACCCATTAATTTAATCACGCATCGACTGACATAGAGGCCAATTCTTGTACCTCCACAAGTTTGAGATGTAGAGATGTTTTCCTGCATAAATAGGGTGAAAAATCGATGTTGTGCAGGAAGAGGAATTCAAATCCTTGTATCTTCCACACTAAGTGGGAGCCTTACAACATATGTCAACTACCAACCTCATGTAATATCTCAAAGGATTCTAGTTGTTTCTGGTATCTGTAGCTTCTGAACCACTTAGGGTAATGGATGAATTGTAATTATTTATGCTAGGATCCTCTCCAATTTTGTGAGCAGAGAGCCTATGTCTTAGAATGCCAATTTCCCATGCAATATGAACAAATTTTTTTTTTTCCCATTCTCCATAAATTTCGCAGTATTGGAGACAATATTGGTGAAAATCTACTGAAATGAGCAACCTCGGCACATCCCTTGAGTTATTTTATTTCCCTACAATCTTCTTCAACGTTTTGTTTTAATACGATTCATAACTGCAAACAAAGTATGTCCCATGAGAATGATAATCACAAATATGTCAAAATATGTTCTGATGGTTGTATATTTTTGGATCATCCGGGAAGCCACAATGCAGTTCATGCTTTCTATCATGATTTCCAAAATCTAGTTCGTTTATGCGATAGCCATTAGAGTCTGTACCATACATCAGCACGGGAAAAGACTCATTGGTTGTTTCATACATATTTACAATAATGGCCAAATTTCCTGCACGCTGGTGTAAGAAATTCTCCACCAGTGACTCTATGCCAAAGGCTCCACCTAAGTACCCCAACAATGGCACAACATGGCCGCATGGTCGCATAGAAATATGGGTCGCACCTTCCATTTCCTACCGAGGCTACGACTTGAGTAGGTCGCTAGGTCGCATTTGAGTGTAGGTCGCATTTTTGATGCCTAGTTTTACACTTGCAACTGCTACTTTGTGACTCCTAGGGATATGTAACTTGAAAGGAGGTCGCATGCGTCACGTTGGGGCTAGGTAGCATAGTCCACTGGATCCCTTAATTTTGATCTTGTGATCAGTTGCATCAAGGGACTATGGCTTGTGGAGGGTTGAATTTGGGGAGTGTGACCTGAGGAGACCACAATATCGCGATCTGATGGGATGAAACTAAGTGCCCTGCGACTTTCCAACCTTGCTCATCGTTCAAAAAATAAGAAATTACACCAATTTTGTTCTACATGGATGAATTTGAATCTCCTCCTCATTATGCCTCTTTTCTCCTTCCTTCATTTAAATTGATGCCCTATAGCATATTTTCCTTAGAATTAATACCCCCAAATAATTCACAGATATAGGCGAAATTATCCGAGTGCGTGGTATGATGCATTCCATAATCCAACTCACCGTCAATGCACCTATTAATAATATTTCCAATAGCTAACGTTGGGTTAGCTCCAATAATTTGAGTTGTATGCAGTCTTCAATGTATTGTAATCGTGCTTCCTCTTTAATGTGTTGTCATACAACCATCTGCACCTTCACTGGACATATTAGAAACTCTTTCATATTTGTGCGTACGAGAAGAGGGAGATACCCTGACAGAATTTCTCAATATATGTTCATTCAATATTTTGGTTCCTTCTATGGTGATCTGAATGATCTAAGTGGGGATGGAAATATACGAGGTCGCACATGTCACACCATTGATTACTTCCCTGAGGCTAGATCCTGCGACTGGTCGGATTATTAGACAGGACGCATATGAAAAGTGAGTCGTGTTTTCTGGGGAATATTTTGCTTCAGAGCTGTGACTGGTGGAGGTAGCATTGGTCGCCAGGTGGGTTTGGTCGCACCCACCATTGCTACAAAAACCTGCGAGTTGATTGAAAAATGTCCTCTTGCAACCCCCACTGAACCATGGAAAACTTAAACATTTCTCTCTCTTCCGGCGCGATCCTCTCGTCCAAAAATGTTGAACTAGGCCAGATGAGATGCCATCAATTGACTAAGGAATCTTAGTGTAAGAGTGCTGACAAAAAGGTAAACCATTCAACCATTCATGTGTGTCCCTTCTCCAGCTTCGTGGATTAATGACCATCTTGCAACCTCCATGAAGCCTTCATTGCGTCTCAAATGGCTTCAGGTTATTTTATTTTATAAGGTGCAATAGAATTTGAATGGTTTCCTCCTTTTTCTTTATAGTAGCAGTGCATCAGTCAATGGAATTCAATCTTTTGGGTTGTTGGACTTAAAAAACACTGTTTTGCTAAGGTATGTTGGTTGCATGAATCCTAGAGTGTCTAATCAACATGTGCCAACGAAATTAGAGATTTTCTTAGGAGGGGCCTCTTGACACCACCATCACACTTCTCTTTATATGCAACTGTAGCGTAATGATGCATAGTAACCATGAACATCAAAATCATGTTGGTTAATAGTTAGAAGGAGGATCTTATAGCACCGACTGCCATTGTAACAGTTACACTAGCCACATATATGACTGTAAAACTCATGGTCGGCCCAACGGTGCTATAGCGCAGAGGATATGACCCTCTCCACCGATATGCAATCATCCAAATGTTACATTGGGTATTAGCATTTTTATTCCCTTCTCGTGTGACGCGTGTAAATCAGACAATGTTTCTCCTTGTATTCTTTAGAACACATGTATATGCACTCTTCTGGCATGCTTGTCGTGTTAGAGAACTAATCTTTAGTTAACAATCCATTTCTATAGGATTAGTTAGCAGAATGGTTTCTTGATTTAAACTATTTCTTAGTTGTATATATATCTCTCCCCTTCAATAAAACACACTGTGTGTGCTCTCAGTAATTCGTCCTTTCTTTCTTGCTTTCTTGTTGCTTCTTCCTTTTTGTCATGGTATCGAAGCCTAGACTTGGAGAGTTGTTGTTGTTTGAAAACCATCATGAGGAGGCATTTGACTGGTGCTGACTCTGTGCAACCGCAATGGACGTGCGTGTATCATTGAAGAGAGTTGTCGTAGGGTTAGAGCCTATCATTGAAGGAGTTAAAAGTCGAATGTTTGGAAGCCTAGACTCTGTTTGGAAGAGCCATCTAGAAAGTCGCCATTGTCTGTGAGAAGAGGACAGGAGTGCCGCTAGAGAGAAAAGGAGTTTTTGCTACTACCGAAGGAGTTGTTGTTTGGCTTGTTCATTCAATCTTAAGACTACTAGGATTAAGGCATTCGAACCTGCTGCTATTCCACCAAGAAGAGGCACTAAGAAGCAACTTTGTGTTGTGTTTGAACTATTGGAAATTTGTTGCCATAGCTTTGCAGATTTGATGTTGTTGCGTTCAAGGATTTCCTTCTGCATAGGAGTCATGCAGACCTCCACGCCGGAGTTTCCCTCCTCTACAAGCTCGCAAAGGTGTCGACCATGCCCTGCTGGTGCGTTCGAACCTTATAGGGGCAATGTTCACTACTGCGTTCCCTACCCTATTACTGTGAAAATTCTGTTGGAGCGAAGTTTACAACCCTGTGCTTCTCTTTAGCCAATTCTGTAAGATTTGAGAACTGAGTTCCTTCTTACCAGAGATGACTACTAGGAAAGGTCAGATGTTGTGAACATTGTTTGCTGGTTTTTGTTTACATTTACGAGAGTATGTTGGGTTGAGGCTCTTGTTTTTTTGGTTCTCATTTAGGGGAAAAGAAAAATGTCCTAATTGTTTTGAAATTTTTAGAGAGTTGTTGTTTTTGAAGCTTTAAGCCAGATTTTTTGAACATGGCTTCATCAAGTCAGTTTACGATTCCTACACCATTATTTAGTGGGAAAAATTATGATTTTTGGAGCCTTGAATTGCAAACATGCTTACAAGGTTTAGGTTGTTTGGAATCAATAGAATTGGGGTTCACAGAACCTGACGCAAATACAACTGCTGGAATGAGTGCTGCTCAAAGAAAACAATTTGATGAACTTAAACAAAAAGAAGTTAGAGCGAAGTCGTGCATTTTAAATTCCTAAGATGACTCTATTTTTCCTAAAATAACTGTTGCAAAGAATGCTAAATCAATATGGGATATACTTAAGGTTTCTTATCAAGGAAATGATAAAGTAAAATTGGTAAAATTGCAAACTATGAGAACACAATTTGAAACACTTAAAATGACTGAATCATAAACAGTTGATCAGTTCATGACTAAAGTTATGGGTGTTGCTAATTAACTTCGAATGAATGGTGAAGAACTTGAAGACCAAAGAATTTTTGAAAAAATTCTTAGATGTTTGCCTAAAAAATTTGACATGATAGTTACTGTTTTTGAGACGAGAGAATTAACAAAATTATCTATGGAACAATTAACTGGTTCTTTTTTGGCTCATGAAGCAAGAATTAATTTAGATTTCAGTACTTTAGAGCATGCTTTCAAATCTAAAGCTTCTATGGATAGAGGTAGAGGCAGAGGTTTTCATAGTAGGAGAGGAAGAGGTAGAGGACAGTCTCATTCTGATGATAGATCACAGGTAATTCAAACAAAGTCAGAGAAGTCTCAAACTGATCATAGTCGTAAGTGGATAGATAAATAAAAAATTCTATGTCACTACTGCAAAAAATATGGCCATTATAGGTGTGAATGTTGAAAATTACAGTATGTTTTGAGTAAAAACATAGCCAATGTCACAAACACTGAATGTGAAACATCATATGCTTTATTTTTGGCATGCCAAGTGACTATGCAAGTACCTAATAAGTATGTTTGGTTGGTAGACAATGGTTGTAGTAATCATATGATTGGTCATAGTGATTTTTTTTCATATCTTAATACATCTTTCAGTTCCTCTGTTGGTTTGGGTGATGATCGTCAGGTTAAAGCTTCAGGAAAGGGTGTTGTACCTGTCTTAACCAAACAAAATGTTGTGAATAATATCTATGATGTTTATTATGTACCCAATTTCAAGCATAATTTTTTGAGTGTTGGTCAGTTAGATGCACATGATTATGATGTTAGCTTTCACAACACTACTTGCATGATTTCTGATAAACACAAGTCTCTTGTTGCAAATATTCCTATGACAAAGAACAGGTTGTATCAATTACAATTGAAAAGTGAGAATTTGTATGCACATAATGTTTCAATGCCAACTGACTCTGACCTATGGCATTTGCGATATGGTCATTTACTTATCAAGAGTATCAGTTTGTTGCAAAGACAAACTATGGTGAAAGGTTTTCCTGCTTTGTCTGATCATATCTCTTCCTGTACAAGTTGTATAATGGGCAAACATAAGCGAGATATTTTTGCTTTAGCCTCTAATAGAGCCAAAGAACAAATAGAGTTGGTGCATACATATTTGTTCCAATGCAAGAGAAATCAGTTGCTGGCAGTCTCTATTTTCTTACTTTCATTGATGAATTTAGCAGGAAAATTTTGGTGTATTTCATCAAATACAAATCTGAAACATTTTCCAAGTTTAAGGAGTTCAAAGCCAAGGCTGAAAAATAGAGTGGCAATTTTATTAAAGTTCTCAGGTTTGATAAAGGAGGTGAGTATGAATCTAACAAATTCATTGTTTTTTGAAAACAACATGGTATTAAAAAACAAACGACAACCAGCTATACTCCACAATCGTGGAGAGAAAGAATCAGACAATTATGAATATGGCTCGAAGTTTGCTTAAAACATGAAATTTGTCTAAATATTTATGGGCTGAAGCAGTTGCATGTTCGATATATATTTTGAATAGATCGCCAACCTGCAGTGTTCAAAGTTGTGTACCTGAAGAAGCATGGAGTGGACAAAAGGTAACTGTTTCACACTTTTGAGTATTTGGTTTAATTGCTTTTGCTCATGTTTAAGAAAGAAGCTTGTTGATAGGAGTGAAAAGTATATTTTTATAGGATATAGTGATCAATATAAGCAATATAGATTGTTTAATCCTATAAATAAGAAGTTTGTCGTAAGTCGAGATGTGAAATTTCTGGAAGACAAGTCTTGGAATGAAATGGAGAACAATACTTATCCTAATCCTTTTATTCTTTTAGGAAAACATCAAGCACCTACAAAGCACTCCAAGATTACAGGTTCAAGACAAAACCAGTAGTAGTTCATTAAGTAGTAGCAGTTCATCATCTTTTCAGTCTGATTTTGATAATCCTAAAATGAGAAACTTAAGTGATATTTATGCACAAGACAATGTTGATGATATTTTAAAATTTGAATTTCTTTCATTTCAACCTACTTGTTTTGAAGAGGCTATAAAGGAAAAAGAATGGGTAGATGCAATGAATAATGAAATCGATGCTATTGAAAGAAATCAAATTTGGGATTTGGTTAATCTACCTGATGATAAAAATTCTATAGGCGTCAAATGGGTTTTTAAAAAAAATTTAAATGAGAGAGGTGAAGTTGATAAACACAAAGAAAGATTAGTTGCCAAAGGTTTTTCAAAACAACCTGGTATAGATTATGGTGAAACATTTTCACCTGTAGCAATAATTGATACTGTTCGATTTGTATTAGCTATTGCAACACAAAACAAGTGGCCTATTTACCAAATGGATGTAAAGTATGCCTTTTTGAATGGTGTTTTGAATGAAGAAGTGTATATTGATCAACCACCTGGTTTCGAAATAAAAAATCAAGAACATAAGGTGTATAGGTTGAAGAAATCATTGTATGGCTTGAAGCAAGCTCTAAGAGCTTGGTACAGCCGAATAGACCATTAATTGCTGAATAATGGTTTTAGAAGGAGCGAACATGAGCCCACTTTGTATATCGAGAATGATCTTCAAGATAATATTTTGATGTTGTGTCTTTATGTTGATGACATAATTTATACAGGTAACATGCAGTTAGATGAATTTAAAGCTGCAATGAAAAATGAATTTGAAATGACAGATCTTGGATTAATGAGATACTTCTTAGGTATCAAAGTGAAACAAACACACGATGGTATGTTTATGAGTCAATAGAAGTATGCTATTGACATTTTGAAAAAGTTTAATATGGATAGGTGTAAACTGGTGGATACTCCTATTGAAGTTGGTACAAAGTTAAGTAAATATGATGTGGGTGCTATTGTTAATGCAACTTTCTATAAGAAACTTGCTGGTAGTATTATGTATCTTACTGCTACTAGACCTGATATAGCATTTGCAGCTAGTTATATTTCCAGATTTATGGAATCTCCTAAAGACTTTCATTGGAAAGCTAGAAAAAGGGTGTTAAGATACATTACAGGTACATCTACATATGGTTTATTGTATGCAGCCTCTACAGACAGTAAGCTTGTTGGTTATACAGATAGTGATTATGCAGGATGTATTGATAATCGGAAAAGCACTTCTAGCTATGTTTTTCTATTTGGCAGAAATTTGATCTCGTGGTCATCTAAAAAGAAACCCATAGTTGCATTATCTTCAACAGAGGCCGAGTACGTTGCAGCGAATTCAGCGTCGTGTCAAGAAGTGTGGCTAAAGAGACTTCTCTCTGACTTCGGATATACAGAAAATGAACCTATTTCAATCCTTTGTGACAACACTCCACTATTTCCTTATCTAAGAACAATGTATTTCATCAAAAGAGCAAACATATCGACAATCGTTTTCACTTTATTCATGAACTCGTCAAGAATGGTGATATTGTTCTCAAATTTTGTGATTCCAAGGAACATTTGGTAGATATCTTCACCAAACCACTAGGAAAAGTTAATTTTGAATTTAAATGTCAAAAGATCGGCATAAAACATTGTAACCCTCAAGATTAAGGGGGAATGTTAGAGAATTAATCTTTAGTTAAAAATGTGTTGCTGTAGGATTAGTTAGCAGAATGGTTTCTTGATTTTAACTGTTTCTTAGTTGTATATATATCTCTCTCCTTCAATAAAACACATCGTGTGTGATCTCAGCAATTCGTCCTTTCTTTCTTGCTTTCTTGCTGGTTCTTCCTTTTCGTCATGTCTTGTTGTGTGATACAAATACCTGGCGGCTTCTATTTAAATGTGAATTGACGAATTTACATGACATATAATGTTAAATCCTCACAAGGCCGTAGAATATTATAATAAATAATTTCGGCCTCAATGCTAATGTTGCTACGAGTCCCCAAATACATTTTGCAATGTGCGATCATTAATATTGATTATTAGAGGGCCTTGTCCCATTTTTTTCATTTAAAAAAAACAATATAACCATCATACATATGGAATACATGGCCCTTTAGTTGTGCAAAAGGTGTTTCTCCCACTTGGCCTCTTAATACCCTAGTTGTGCCTGAAACATCCTCTTTGACATGCACCTTTTTTGGCAATCCTAAAATAAAATATGCCTTCCATTCCCTTCGTCATTTATGCCCCTATGCATCCCTTTGGAGTGTGATGGCCTTTATGGAAGCTAACCATACGGATTTTAAGACTTTTGAGTGTGTTACGGTGGATTAAACTCAAAATCATTAACCATTTATCCATTTTAAGCACCCACCATGCCATATGTCGAAGAATCGCCACGTATTGAAGAGGGTAGGCTTGTGTCATATTCAATTTTATTTTCTTACACTCCTTAGAAGATTTTGTGGGGCTCATATGGACAATTAAAACCTCCATCTTTATAGCATATTAGTGGTGTCATGTCAAGGGATTACTTAATGAAATGGTTACATAGTTCAATGTATACTCATGGCATCTTCAACCAATTTCCTCGAAGGGGGTGGGATGAAAATAAGTTAGCTCTCAATATTGATGAGAAAAAAATGAACAAATAAAATAATTCACTTAAGAATCATAAACAATGAATTATCCAAACTAAGATTTTACAAATCAAATTGCTTAAGCAATCATGTTTAAGTTTGGAGACCGACTCAAAACTCAGGTTCTTCCACGGATCTATTAATTGCAGTGGAATTTTATATTTCATGATGTCACAAAGTGATGATGCACTCATAGAGAAATCTCCTTGAAATAATCGTGACCATGCATTTGGAGGGTGGGTATTAAAAGAAAAGCAAGGTTGGATTATTAATCACACGCGTCTAGGGCTACAAGGATGCAAAAGGGGGCATACAGTTCTTGCAAACCCTAATGCACATGCCGAGGGGTAGGAAAAGTCAAGAAATTATGGGAATATGTTAGGAACTAACTCTCGTTGTGATGTCAGGTGACATCGATGGTAATGCACCCCTAGGGGAATGTAAATTAGGTTAACACAGGAAAGGGGATAACTCTTTTCCAATAAAGGGTTTCTCCCAAACCCTAGCATAGTCAACATAATGATAACCAGATTGAAGTAGTGTTTGTCTGGGTTCAGTCCCTCCACTAATTGGCGATGACCACTATGGAAAACCTAGCTTTGAATCCACGGAGGAACTCTCAATGGTATTTGAAGCAGCAAACACCCAAACCCTAATGCAATCATGAGGCATCAAGACAAGTGAGTGTGGTGTGCATTGCACGAATGGGTGCAACGACAGGGTTTGGTAGGAATAGGTCATGGGGAGATTAACTCACCGGACACCAGATCAGGACCTCAATGGGTTGAGCGAGCAAATGGGGACCTAAAATTTGGAATATGCCCAAAATTTTGGGTGGTGTTGTAGCAACTACAAAAATTAGCGAACCATTGGTAGAATCCAGCATCTCTACCAACGTCCCTACACTAGTGTGACTCTGGATAGTGATGCAAAGGAATATTGAACAGGAAATGTGGGTACCTTTTCTGCTACTTTTATCTTTAAATATATGCCTTCCCTTTGTGCCTCAGCTAGGTCCTGCTAATAAGTTAAAACCCAAGTATAAATTCACGCATGCCAATAGTTGATGATGATGCAAAGAAAAAGGCAGAGGGCTTATTATATTTAGAATTTTAAAATAATTTTCTGGTGTTGCTCCGCTACCAGTAGGCCTAGACAGTACCCCAACGAAGTCACTTCAAGAAATCACAAACGTTGCTTCACTTCCAGCGAGCCTAGTCAGTAATCTGACGGAGTCATTGCATTACCTCTCTGCGCTTGAAACCTTTCTTGATCCTTTACCGTTTATTTAATTTTAGTTTTTTTTTAATGTGCACATTAGCACATCTTACTAAGCGTTCATTGTGCCAGGGCAGATGAGGGATATCAACTTATTTTACAGGAAAGAGAGTTTATTTCTTGTTTTACAAAAACTGAAGGTATTCTATTTTAGGTTTTCCCTCAGGCCAAGCCTTCACATCCCATCTCCAGCTAACAGGTGAAACATTTAAACAAGTCATTAAGATATTCAAGACCATGTTGAGCACAATGTTCAGGTTACAGATATAGGTCACTCAAACTGATTAGGGTTTCCCACAAGAAACCTGTATGTATCTCCCTGGCTAATGAATTAGACTCATAGAAATGATGTCTAGGACATGAATTTGATGACCAATTCTAAGAGAAGATGCCTCTTAGAGTAGCCATAAAAAATTCACACAATCATTAGGGTTAGGGTTAGGGTTTCAAAATTAGGGAAAGGAAATCAAGGAAGCTCTTTAGGGTTTCGGTGTGCACAAAGAGGTTAAATCGATCCCTCAGGATTTGAGCATGTGCAATCAGGTGTAATAAAGCTAGTCATGGCACCAAAGGTTTGAAGGATCGAGGTTCAATCAAGGCTCATGCAACATAGAGGAAAATGCAAGTCTATCGCAACGACCAGTGTATACTATGCAAGAAGGGAAATGCATGATGTAGTGCAGCGAGCAGGGATTATGATGCAATGCAATGTTATGCACAAAATAAATTAGCTAATTGTAGATAAAGGACAATGCAACACATGTGCAGTGATTTTATGGATGCCAGGAAAAAATGAGCAAATGAAAACTAGCACAAAAAACATAATGCATAAAATTAAATTACCTATTGTAAAGAAAATACATGAGACATAATTTAACCATAAAGAAAATCCTAACAAGTAAACCCTAATTAAAAACTTGAACAAGTAAAATTTAACTAACAAACCATAGCTAGCCTAAACCTAAAACCCTAAATTAACCAGAGAGGTGGTTGGGTCATGTGAAATCATATTTCCAGTGCGACCATCGCATCAGTTCCCTACCTGAAATAATAACGATGTCTGCAATCAAAACCAACATAAAAAATTGTGCACCAACAACAAAGCTCACCTGTAAAAGATGCACAACAGCAAGAAGGTCATGGGTACATATCGGAGAACATGCCAGAAAATATTGTTCAAGACGAACTGTAATCCCATCCTAATAAACAGGAAGATGTACTTGAAACCTATAATCATCTAGCCATAACACACATCCATTCATGTTAATCCTAAATCTGGTGCAAATGTGGTTAGTTGTTGTCTGCTTGTAGGGAAATTTTCCAGATAACATCTTTCACACAGAGTAATGGAATTATCATAACAGTGAGGATGATCAATTCGATGACATGGAGCAAATAAGTGTTTTCCAAGTGAAATTGAGATGACAGGGAATTCAAGTGTTGAAACCCTAATTTTGGAAACCCTAGTTTGAATTTTTCCATGGGTTTTGTCGAGGATGTGAGGACCTGACATAACCGTCAGCGGGAGGTGAAGTGCCTCACTGCCCTGGAAAAACTTTGAACCTTCAAATGGGGAGTTTTCGAGCTTCGGTGGTTTTGTGAGACTAACTCGCGAATGCATGTAGTCATTATTTGCGGTGACCAGATAACTAGCATATTATTAATTTGGTCAGATGTTTGCACATTGATAGATTGACAATTCAAGAGATCAGATTCTTTAGTTTCCCAATAATGAGATGAATTGACCAGTAAAGTCTCAGGAAATAGAGATGCTAAGTGATTGGATTGTAAAACATCATCTTCTTGTATCTGATAACAATCTGTACCAGTTGGGAAACAATAAAAAAGGTTTAAGACAAAGGTCGGTGTCCTCCCCTCAGCAAACAAATTAGGGTATATAGGTTGATGCATATTTGCTGATAGGGGATGGAAAGATGTGCTTAAAGAAACATCGATTGAATCATGGGCTTTCCAAGATGAGCTGGCATCCAATGAGATTATGAAAAGAGGAGTGTGGTGCTCAGAAACCCTAATTTGACTTGGTTCAGGGGTCTCATCAGGATCATGAGAACCTGACATAACCATCAGTGGAAGCTGAAGTGCCTCAACTTCCTAATGAGTCCCTCAATCTTTGAAAGGTGAATCATCGAATTTTGGTGGCTTCGTAGGATCAACAGATAGATACAAATGACAATCACCAGAGGCATGAGTGAATACGTTTCATAAAATTACAATCGTTGAAGAAACCAATTTGATTAGGTTGGGTATATAGTACATTAGGTTCTTCTTGGATTAAAAGTGAGGATGAATCGGTGAGAGAAACATCCAGAGATTGTCGAGATATGAGGTCTCTTTCTTGACCGGTTAAGGACTGCAGACTCAAGAGATCATAAATAAGAGATTCGTCATTCTCGTAGTGAAATCGTGAAACACCACCCTCGTGTTCATCACTGCAACCAACACCAGCAGGAGAGAGTTCTGAATTACTTGTAGAAATCACTGGTGTGGTAGAGTCGTGAAATGAATCAGGGAATAATGGATGAAATTATTTGGATGAGGGGGTACTAATCGTACCAGGACTTTCATCTCGCACATTAGTGTCAGCCAGAGGGAACAATGAACCTTCATGCATGTCATGGTCCATGGATTTTACAGCAAAATCAACTTCATCTGGGACAAGACCCAAGTCATTATCGGTAGGTTAAATGAGATTCAGGAGTAGACCTAGGCATATATTCAACAGGACCAAGATTGGTTTCATCAATGAGGAGAGATGTTAAATCAACTTGGTTTTTGAGTTTCTATTTGATAGGGTGTATGAAATATTTGGAGGCAATACAACATGGTTCATTTCCCTGCAAGCATATTTCATCGCCTAAACTATTTGTGACCAAAAATTCATTAGGTAGAAAATCAAGAGCATGATGAAAAATGTCATAAATAGTAATTTCCTCCTAGAAGGCTTGAAGTTGTTCTAGTCTCAGAGAGACAAGAAAGACAATGTTAGGGAAAAAATCTGGACAATTACTAACTTGAATATTATCATGACATCCATAAGGATCAGGATTTGTTTCAGATTGAAGGTGTTGCAGTGAAACAAAAACCAATTGTTGAAAATTTTCAATTAAATATGCCCAATCGACATCTATTTTAGGGAACTCAAAACAAGGATGAATAAATCTAATAGAAAATTCCTCTATAGATTCTTCAGGTTTCATTCTGATCTCATTTATCCTTATTAATACATCTTGAAAATCGTACTTGAGTAAATCTTGTTGAATCTCGTCGATGAGTTTCCTGAACGAACGGATGGAAGTTGTAGGAAACTTGTGGCACCATTGCTTAACAATACCTTCAAGGATGAGGGAGAAAATCATACAAGCAAACTCCTCATCATCAATTTTGTAAGAATCACAAAACTCAAGAAAATCAGAAAAGTGATCGGTTATGGAAATTCCATTCTCACAATTGAAATTTAACTGAGACAAGTGATAGAGATTATCATCTAAAATTAAGCATTAAAAAATAGATAAATTTGATGAACACCTTTGGATAACGACTTGGGGATGAGCCATTTACGGATATGAGATTAAACTGGAAGATCCAAGGGCTCAACTTGTCATCTGCCCCTCCTTCTAGTGCCAATTTTGTTGATGGGTAGGAATGTACCGCCAACAATAAGTGGGTCTCCCAGGTGAGAGGTCCCAATTAGACCTCACACTATTTGGGATAGGAGCCCCATCCAATATATGGGCCTGGCTGCCACCATAAATGTTAGGTCCCTATATTACTAGTATAGTCCCTTGTTGTTGCTAGTGTAACCCCCTTATTGTTATTATTGTACCCCTGTAACCCCCATATTGTTATTATTGTGCCCTTACATTATTATTGTTAGGTCAGCTGATTTCTAAGGCATTGATCTCTCTTCTCTTCTATTTTTGGAGCTACTTTCATAACATTTGATATCAGAGCTTTGGATTCTAGGGTTTTGCTACTCCAAACAGGTCATCGTGGCATTTTCGATATAACTTGTTTTCTACGAAGGTTTAGAAGCTGAAATTTTTACAAAGTGATCTGAAAGCCTAAGGAACGTCGTGGAAAAATTTCAGATCTTGGTTCAAAATATTTTCAGAGATATTATCTGTGCAAGTTAGGGTTTTTTACAGGCTCCTGAATTTAACCTAAACATGTCATCGTGGAATTTTTTCTATAAATTTTTTTATACGAGGGTTCAGAAGCTGAAATTTTCATAGAGCGAAGCCGAAATCCTAAGGAACACCGTGGAAATATTTCAGATCTTGATTCACAATATTTCCAGAGATAGGGTCTGTGGAAGTTAGGGATTTTTCAGGCTCCCAAATTTCATCTCAAAGAGGTGACCGTGGGAAAATCATCATAAATCTCTTTTTGATCATTGGATTGGAATTATATAAAACGTGGCCACAAGTAAATGGATTGTATTTTCTTCTGTATCAATTTCAGAGCCGAAGGAGGAAACAGTGACACGTGGCAAGTCGTACAAGTTTGCTCTACTGAACCAGTCCATAATTAGGTCATTATAGGGGATTGGGCATAACTTTGTCTTCAAGAATCCAAATCAAGTCAGACCTATGGCATTTGAATGATGTTTTAGAGGGCTACTTCAGGACCAAATTTCAGATATTGAAGATCCATAATCACAGAGATAATTAAGTTTGATTATCGAGCTCCTCAAAATCAAGAAAAAGGTGTGTATTTTTTTTCAAAATTGCATAAGTCTTGTTTGAAAAACCAGTTTTAAGTGATTCCAAAGGCTAATTGAGCATAGATATCAGTATTGGGTTCTAAAATGCCTCCTAAAAAGAATTAAACACCCATTAAGCCCTCAGATTACTCTACTATGACTCATGAAGATGACGAATTGCAACATGATCTACCAAAATTACAAGAGCAAGTGCACCAAATATCGCTCTCGCAAAGAGAAACAAAAAATGAAATGGAAGCTATGAAGAAAGGCGTGGAAGTGAAGATGGATGGTTTGAAGAAAGGCATGGAAGCTAAGATGGATGGCATGGAAGCTAAGATGGATGACATGGAAGAAAAAATGAAAGACAACATGGAAAACATGAAGAATGATATAAAAGCAGACATGGAAGGTTTGACAAAGTTGATACAAGAAATGTTTCCTAATGGTGAAAAGTTAGTAGAGGAAACTCATGATGAGAACAAAATAAATGTTAATCATGATTTCATAAACTCTAATGTTGGATGGAAGAACCACCATATTCCAAAGATGGATATGAGGAAGTTTGATGACAAGGATCCCGTAACATGGATACTAAAAATGGAGCAATATTTTGATCTCAATAATGTTCAAAACACACAAAATGTACGCATTGCAACTTTACATTTAGAACAAAATACATTTGTATGGTATCGATGGCTTTGATCTCGTAAAAAAATTGTCACTTGGTCAATTTTTACGGAGGAAATGATAGCACATTATGAGGATACAAAGAGAAAAACCTTCTTTAGCCAATTGATAAATCTCAAACAAAAGGGTTTAGTGGGGCAGCACATTGAGGACTTCCAAAAATTGAATATAAGGGTAACTGATATTCCAGAGGAACACAGGATTGATCTCTTCATAGGCACTTTAAAGGATAGCATCCAACATGAAGTTCGCGTTCTGGAACCTGATTCATTGGAGAAGGCATTCGGGTTGGCAAGAAAAGTTGAATGTAAAATTATGGCGACAAGGAAGCCTACCACTCAATTCTATAAAGAAGGAAGTGTTGCTACGTCTAGATTTCCACAACCTACAAGGTTGACACCACAACAATTGGAAGAAAAAGAGCAAAAGGGCTTTGCTACAGTTGTGATAGCAAATACACTAAAGGTCGTAAGTGTGCTGAGAAGAAATTATTTTACATAGATTGTGAAGAGGAAGAAGAAAATGAACAAGAAGAGGATATACACCAGGAACCAACCCTAGAAGAGGAAGAAATGAGTCCGACCATATCGTGTAATGCATTGGCAGGAATTACCACTCCTCAAAATCTCAATATAGAAGGACATATCAAGAAGAAAAAGGTAATAGTGTTGATTGATTCAGGTAGTACCCATAATTTTATTCATTGTAAGGTAGCCAAGGAATTGAACTGTTTCCTATACCCAGCACCAGAATGTCAAGTGATGGTTGCAAATGGAGGAACTATAAATTTCTCTAGAAAATGCCATAATATCAAGCTAGACATGGGGTAATATGTATTGAATAGGCCAATGTTTTCCATTCCAATGGGAGGTGTTGATGTTGTACTAAGAGTACAATGGTTACAATCTTTGGGGACAATAGCTTTTAATTTTCAAGAAATTTTCTTGAATTTTTTTTGGGAAGGAAAGGAAATCGAATTACAGGGTATCGTAGGGAATCTAGGAAAGATAAAGCTCTAATGTCATGAAAAAGCTTCTGAAGAAATAACAATGAGGCGTAATTTCACAATTATGCTCACTAGAAGTTACAACATCAAAATCATCTATTTCTCCAGATCTCCAAAAAGTCTTGGACAAACATTCCAAGGTTTTTGTAACTCCCAAGGGACTCCCACTTATTCGTGATCATGATCATGCTATTCATTTGATTCAAGGAAGTGTTCCTCCAAACATCAGGCCTTACAGATATCCTTATGTCCAAAAGAGAGAAATTGAATGTATGATTGCATAAATGTTAGAGGTTTTCAACCTAGTCAAAGTTCTTTCTCTGCTCCAGTAGTATTGGTGCAAAAGAAGGATGGATCATGGCGCATGTGTCCGGATTATAGGGAGCTAAATAAGCTCACTATTAAAGATAAATTTCCCATTCCTGTGATTGATGAATTATTGGATGAATTACATGGAGAAAAATATTTTACTAAGTTGGATATTCGTTCAGGATATCATCAAATTAGAATGAAGACTGAAGATATTCCGAAAACAACATTTCAAACTCATGAGGGTCATTATGAATTTTTGGTCGTGCCTTTTGGCCTTACCAATGCACCTTCTACATTTCAAGGGTTGATGAATTCCATTTTCAAACCCTTCCTTAGAAAATTTGTGCTAGTATTTTTTTATGATATACTAATCTACAACAGGTCTTGGAAGGATCATGTTCAACATGTTGATAGGGTGCTCAAACTACTGGAGGAGAAAAAATTATATGCAAAAACACCAAAATTTTTCTTTGGAGTACAAGAGATGGAATATCTGGGTCATATTGTATCTCACGAGGGTGTTAAAGTAGACCCTAACAAAATTAAAGCCATTAAGGAATGGAAAGTCCCCAAAACCATAAAGCAATTGCATGGATTTCTTGGGTTAACAGGGTATTATTGCAAGTTTGTTAAGAATTATGGGAGAATAGCAGCACCTCTAACAACATTATTGAAGAAATATGCATTTTCATGGACTCCTGAAGCAACTAAGGCCTTTGAACATCTTAAAGAGGCAATGTGCCTAGCACCAGTATTAGCTAAACTTCACAAAAACCTTTATTGTGGAATGTGATGCCTTAGGAAATGGAATTGGTGTTGTTTTAATGCAAGAAGGAAGAACCATTGCTTTTGAAAGTTGTCCAATCAAAGGAAAGTGTTTACAAAAGGCTATTTATGAGAAGGATATGTTGGAAATACTACATGCACTAAAGAAATGGCGACCTTACCTAATGGGAAGACACTTCAAGATAAAAACTAATCATGATAGTCTTAAACACTTTTTGGAACAAATACTATCTTCAGAAGAGCAGCAAAAATGGGTCACAAAGATGTTGGGTTATGACTTTGAAATCATCTACAAAAGGGGAAGCTAAATGTTGTTGCAGATGCACTCTCAAGAAAGGAAGAAGAGGTGGAAGCATTGCTTTGTGCCATTTCTATTATCCAAGCAGATTGGATAACCGAAGCAAGGGATGAATGGAAGAAGGACGAAGAAGTGTGGACACTCATTCAAAATTTGCAGCAAGATCCTAGTACATTTGATACATTTAGTTGGAAAAATGATTCCTTATGGTACAAAGATTGCTTATATATTTGCAAGAATTCCCAACTAAAACAAAAGATTCTTTTGGAATTGCACACTTCTCCTTTAGGAGGACACTGTGGATTTTTAAAAACTTACCATAGGGTGAAGAAAGATTTTTTTTTGGGATGGCCTTAAAGCAGATATTCAAAATTTTGTGGTGGAATGTTTGGTTTTCCAGCAAAATAAAGTTGAGACAATTAAGACCCCAGGTCTTCTACAACCTTTATCCATTCCAAGTCAACGTTGGGAGGATATTTCAATGAATTTTATCATAGGTTTACCTAAGTCGGAAGGAAAGAGTGTCATCATGGTGGTAGTTGATATACTTACTAAGTATGCACACTTTTGTGCATTATCTCATCCATTTAAAGCAAGTACAGTTGCTACTGCATTTATGGAAACAATTCAAAATATACATGGAAACCCGAAGATTATTGTAAGTGACAAAGATCCCATTTTTACAGGAAAATTTTGGACGGAATTATGTTCTTATTTGGGTACTCAACTAGCTCATAGCTCATCTTATCATCCTCAATCCAATGGTAAAACTGAGATAGTGAATAAATGTTTGGAAGGATATCTTCGTTGTTTTGTATCTGATAAGCAAGTACAATGGGTCAAGTGGTTACCTCTCGTTGAATGGTGGTATAACACTTCCTTCCATACTGTAGCAAAAATGACCCCATTTATGGCACTTTATGGATATCATCCACTGTCCATCACATCTTCTTTAAGGGAAAATTATAGGGTTCAAGCAGTGGAAGATCACATCGAGCATCAACAAGAAGTTCTCCAACTCTTAAAGGGAAAACCTAAATTTGGCAGAAAATCGAATGAAACAACAGGCAGATCAACATCGCAGTGAGAGAAGTTTTGATATAGGAGACTGGGTATTTTTATAGCTACAACCATACAAACAGATGTCCCTCAAGCAAGCTAAGAAGGATAATAAATTATCGCCAAAGTACTATGGTCCTTACAAGGTGTTGCAAAAGATTGGTACTATGGCATACAAATTGGAGCTTCCTACTTCTTCGCGAGTGCATCCAGTTTTCCATGTTTCATGCTTAAAGAAGGTTATAGGGGACAAACTTCCAATTCAAACAATATTTCCAGAACTTGATGGGGAAGGAAAAACCATATTGGAACCTGAAGTAGTCACGGAAACAAGAACTCGACATCTACGAAATCGATCAATTTTAGAGTATCTCATCAAATGGAAGAACTTACCAACTGAAGATTCTACATGGGAGGATGAGAATTTTATACAGAAGCACCTGGAGCTACTCAAGCATTGAGTATAACACTTTTTTGAAGGAGAGGAGCATATTAGGTCCCTATATTACTAGTATAGTCCCTTATTGTTGCTAGTGTAACCTCGTTATTGTTATTATTGTACCCCTGTAACCCCCATATTGTTATTATTGTGCCCTTACATTATTATTGTTAGGTCGGCTAGGATTACATTGTGGCCCCATGGACTCCTATATATAGAAAGGAGGTTTTGGTCATTTGAATCATCCAAGAATTGTTCATTTATGCAATGTATTGGAGGTTGCCCCCTCGAAGTGGCTGATTTCTAAGGCGTTGATCTTTCTTCTCTTCTATTTTTGGAGTTGGTTTCATAACAATAAGTGTTTTTAGCTCTTGGTTATCAGATGAGAAGGTGTCAAAGAGGGGAAAAGACTAAAATGACCAGACAATGAAGCAAAATCATCCCAAGATTGACAAACTACAGACAAAGATACAAGAAATTCTAAGAAGCAGTAAGAAGGGGCACACCATGAGAGGGATTGGTGAGCCAAAACCTAGTCAGATGTACATGAACAAGAATATGCTAGAAGTTAATTACAAAGTAGTTCACAACAGATCCCTTACATGGCAAAGAGAAAGTAAACATTGATTCGAAAGCAAAAGATACATGCAACCACTATGAATCAATCCATAACATATTGTGTATATGAAATCACACATACAAATATAGTGAAATATCATACAATTAATACTACCACCATGAGCAAGCATGTGAATCAGTGCCGAAAAACGAGAATATCTTATTAATGTTGTTGAAACTTAAGATACATATCTTGCAACTCGTCAAAACCCAACAGTGGAAATTGGGCTATTCATACCAATGCACGATGCAAACATTAGAGAAATTTTGAGGTTTAAAATAGGCCTCCTAAGAAAAATGTACAATAAAAATATACTTTATAAGAGAAAATAGGACTCAAGATGATGATGTCAACCATGGGGAATGGTTCACCATTTTTGAGGTAAAAAAGTGAAAAGATTAAAAGATAATAAAATAATAAAACTATTTTTTCAACTAGTATTTTCAACTTATCTCCCTAACATTTAACTCAAATTTCGAGTGAGAGTACTCGTTGGATGCAAAATTTAATTCCTCATCTAAGGAGTACCCATGTTGAATACTTTTGATAGACCTTACTTTTGATGCAAAAAATGTGGTCATAATCACGTTTTTCATATATTTCTCATTTTCGTGTAATAGGTTCTATCGAAAGTATGCAACATGGGTACTCCTTGGATGAAGAATCAAATTATGCATCTAATAAGTGTTACCGCTCGAAATTTGAGTAAACCCATAGGGAGATAAGTTGAAAATATGAGTTGAAAAAGTATTTTTGTCTTTTTTCCCTCTAAACTTTGATGCTCTAATCTAATCTTATTTTATTATTTCCACTATTATTTTATAATTTCCTTAGAGGTCCATTTTAGACCTCAAAATTCCCCTAATGAACCCTAGCCTCACTATAGCTCCCGCTACTAGCTACCAAGATCTGAGTGTCTCTAGCTCTCAAGCACATGTAATTTCTATAGTCCTAGCCTCAACTCAAGTGCTAAAAAGTCCTTTAGAATGAGGCATGAGGGCTCATTTATAGAGATGAGGTGACTGTTCACCTGTCGTGTGTTAGTCATCAGTATTTTTCACTATATTTGGATGACTATAGGATGGTTATAGATTTCTGTTGAGTTTCAGAAATCTCACTGCCTTCATTATCCTCATAAAACCTTTTTCACTATTCTATCAGTTTGCTATCTCAAAGCCACCTTGTTGCTCTTAAAAGACTCCTTATGGGCTTATACCTCTCATTTTCATCCTCCTTCCCTACCTAAAACCTCATTTCCCCATTTTCCCCTGTCAATAAACTCCACCCTCCCTCTAGGTTTTCTTGTTGCGAACTCATTCCCATGTCCCTTTGGGCATAATAACCTATAACAATACTCTGTTTTCACTTGAAAAATCTCCAAGCCAAATTTCAGTCAAAATCAGGTCAAAAGACACTCCCATTAGGTCATTAGGGTTTTACATCTTTCAAGGTCATTCTTCGATGTTTTAGGCACTGCTTTTCCTTTGCTAGAATCTGGCTCAGATGTAATAGAATGGAAAGACATGGTTTTTCAAGAAGGACCTAAAATATCCAAAGAGGATTATCTTCTCAGTTCAGAACCTGCAAATGAGAAAAATGGAAAAGGTTTAGCACTTCTATAGAAGTGTTGGAAGATTTATCAGCAGAAGGTATTGATGATGTAGACTGTATAATCCTGAATGAAAACAACTTACAACAAGGGAAAGAGGAAACACTTGGTCTTGTATATGACTAGGGTTATGAACTGGTTAGCCCATCTGAGTGCCAAAGTAGTGATCACTTGCATAAAATTACATGGAGGAAGCACACAAGGCCAAGCATGAAGAAAGTGTCTTAGAAAAGATTGATGGAATATGGAAAAAGGTGAGGTGAAATGGACAGATATGAATGAACTTGAAAGGGCTATATAGAACTTAGAAGACAACACCGATGATTACTGTGAAGAATTGCAGACACCTAGGGTTTCGAAAAAGATAGCCGGACAAGGTGGAAAAGATGAGTTGAGTTTTATGGTGCAAACTACAGGATATTTTGAAGATGCTACTATGTGATTGAATTCCAAACTTGTCAAAATGAACTTATCATGCCTCCATGAGCAAAAGGAAGGCCAACTTCATGACTTTAGCAACCTGCAAGTTAAAAGTGTCAAAGAAGGTTAGTGAGAAAAGAAAAAGGACTTTAGACATTAGAAAATGGGTTTTGCAAAGTTAAATTAGATTCATAAGCCTATAAAATCCCATTTCACACTTCAATGAATCAATGTTAGCTTTCAAAAGATCGAGAGCATTTAGAGAAGAAGAATTTTTGAGTTTGCAAGCCGAATTCAGGAAAATTTTCTTGGCGCTGTGCATTTGGCTTGGCGCTATGCGCCTGGGAGTTGGCGCTGCTCGCTTTCCGGATTTCCTCTATACATTTTTTGAAGGCGTTGTGCGCCTGGGAGCTGGCACTACGCCCTTGACAGAGTGTTGCGCTCTTTCCCAACAGGACCCTGCTAAATTCTCTTGGTGCTGCACGCTCAGAACTTGGCGCTGCGTGCTTAACTTGGCGTTGCGCCCTCAACTACTGGCACTACGTGCTTGGACGGAGAGGGTTTCTAAGTCCTCCAACCACTCAAATTATATCAAAATTCTTCAAATTTCCTCCAATGTCCTCCACAACACTCTTGAGGGGTAAGTACATCACATCAACCTTGATTTGAAGCTATTTGACTACTCTCTATTGAACTAAATGAAACCCTAGAAGAAACCCTAAGTTTTAAGCTTGAAATCATTGTTTTACCATTACTTCATCCTCCTATAAAGAAAATCGGTCATAAACAAGGGAAATTACATTGCTTAAGGGCTGCCATTCGTATTGCTTGTCACAACATCCATTCCCTTCATCCATTCCCTTCATTCTCACTCATTCCCTTCATTTGCAAAGTTGTCATTTCATTCCTTCCCCTCATTCATTTCACATCAGCCCTAGGGTTTCCAAAAAAAAGTTTAAAAATGTCTGAGGGTGAAGACAATGGTGGTGAGGCACAAATGCCAAGGAGACATGATCATAAGGGAGGGAAGATAAACAGATTTGAACCCCTCAATGCAAGGGAACTCATGGCATCTCCTCTTACTGTTTCTTTCTTTAAACATGTGGGTTTCTTTGAATTTTGTGAGAAGGTGCAGCAAGTCCAAAATCACCCAGAGTTAACAAGACTATTCATCATTCACCTACATGACAAGCAGGTCAATCTTGCTGGGGTTACATTTGAGATGTCCACTAATGCCATTGCATCTAATACCGGGATACCAAGTGTGGGAGAAAAGTGGTTCAGACAAGCAAAAATGGACATGACTTACTTTGAACCATATCTAAAACCTAGGTATAAAGATCACCACAAGTCCATCTTCCCTTTTTCTCATCTTCTTGATGGATATACACCTATGATGAGGACAATAATGAAGTATTTCACTTGTGAGGGAAGGTTTTCCCGCCTCTACTCATTACCACATCCATATTCTTATGCATTTCACTAGAGTAAGAATGCTACACATGCCATATTATCTTTTCTATAGCATTGACAAGATGTCCTATATAGTGCAAAAGAGAGACTACAACCAGAAAATGCAGAGCCTTTTTCATCATTCACTTATCAAGATGGTGGTCATGCATTAGCTCCAGAAGAAGAAAATTCCATGGGATACCTTCATTGCTCATGAGGTTTTCACTTCCAACCTATTCATCATGGGTAGGATGTTCCTTCACCATCTCATCCTCCCACATCCCCTTTACCATCACAGCATGACACTGGAGCATCAGGTAGTAAAAGGGATATTGAGACAGCTGGAACTAAAGTGATTGACATTGAACCATTTCCTTTCACATATCAGAGAGGCCATAGGCAGGTGTTTGCTTCAATTGAGGTGAAAGGGGCCCTGCCTTCTCCATCAGCAAAACAGGTTGATAAATGCAAGGAAAAGGTTATAGAGCATGTCATGGTTGAGGAGGAAGACAAGCATGAAACTGAGCAAGAATTTCAATTAATTGACCTTGATGATGAGGATGAGGAGAGGATTACCAATGCATTGATCAAAGGAAAAGATCCCAAGATTAGTGAGCTTCAAACTAATCTTGGAAGAGAAAAGCATGTAATCAACTTTCTTGAGCAAGAGAATCAGCAATTGAAGACAAAGCAGGCCATCAGTAAGATCAGGGTAATCAGAGCTCAGAAAGAGGTTGGAAGAGCCAAGGATTTGTTAGATGAGACCTTGGTAAATTTTGATGACAATGAATATGAGGAAGAACAACTTCCTATGCAGAGACCAAGAACAATTGGGTTGAAGAAGGCTTTAGCCGGAGAAAGAGAGAGAGAGGCAAAATTGTCAGACCAACTCACTCCAAGTGAGTTGCTTGCCATAGAAATTAGCAAGGATAGAGAGTCTTGTCTACAGAGGGAAAATTTACATCTAGAGGGTCAACTAGAGAAGGCCAAGAGAGACACTGACATTCAGAGAAGGATTGCAAGCCATTATGCCATGAGAAATAGGGTTGCAAGGGCCAAGCTCAAATGAGCCCAGACAAATATTTAGGCTCTAAATGAGGCAAAGGAGAAGGAAAAGCTTAATATCCTTGCTGATGTGTCCCTCCAAGCATCTAAATCCTAATCAATAAGCTAATTTTCAATTTTGGCACCTTTGTGCACATTTTTTTATTTTTGACAGTTTGGCTTGCAGAAAATTGGGCCAAACGCACAGCGCCACTAGCGTTGCGCTCTTTTTTGGGGCACTCAAATGTCAAAAGGTCAACATTTTCATGTTACTCATGCCAAGTACATCAACCTCAGAACATTTCAAAGCATTTGGAGAAAAACTGGTCCCTCAAAAAAGGCCAAAATCTACCAAAAAATCACCTTTCTGCCCTCTTTTTGGCACTGGAGCTGCGTGCTGAGCAATATTGGGAGAAGTGGTTTTTGAAAAGGAAGATGGACACCAATCTGGAAAGTGGAAGAAGATTTTGAAACTAGATAGGACATGCTTTCAATTGAGCTATCATGGAGCTCATTTGGACACCAGGAAGGCTTCCAAAAGCCAGCTGCAAAATAGGTAATTTTCCCAGTCTTAGCACTATGCGTTTACCAGTGGTGCTATGCCCTTTCCAGAAAGTCAACAAAAGACACTACGAGTTATTGTAAAATTTATTGAGAGGCCTTAGGGTCAAATGCTTCCAAAATTAACTCAGAGGATAGGTTAGGAGTTATTATTATAGTGAGTCACTTTCAGATATTTTGCCTTCGGCCTTGCATGGTCTCAAAGGTCAAAATGCATTTACTATGTAATAAATGACATCTCAAACCCTAGCTTAGGATCACCTCCTCATTTTGTAGATAAATACTACATGTATGCTTCATAGTTTTCGTTGGTTGGTAAGTTTTTTTGCTGAGCTAAATGTTATTTAGACTCTGAGTTGTAAAGAAGTTTGGCTTTGGAGCCTTGTAACTGTTTTGGACTGAATATCAATGGAGAAAGCACATTTATAGGATTTATGAACTTGGCTTAATGGTGATGTTATCCTTCTTTTTCTATGTTTTCCATCGGTTTTACATTATGTTCATTATTTCTCTAATAAAAGAAAAGAAATTTTAGATTAGGATATGCTATCTTGGCACCCTAAGCCTATCTGCCTCCTTTATCTTAATGTTTGCCTCTGAAAGTAATAACTAGAGAATTCTTAACTACTCTCTAGGGTTTGCTAGATTTTTGTCTTGAATTTTACTTAGTAGAGTTTGGCCAAAGAAGTCTATGGTTTTCTCTGTCCTTTGGGTTTTCTGAAATTGTTTCTTTAAAGGCCTTCTTTGAAGTTTGATTAAATAATTCTTTACTGCTCTTTAGTTTCACTGAACCGTTATCTTAAATGTTTTCTTTGTCTAAAATTAATAATTAGAGAATTCTTAATTGCTCTTTAGGTTTACTGGATTTTTATCTTGAGGTCTTTCTAGTGAAGTCTAGTTGAAGAATTCTTAACTGCTCTTCAGTTTTATTAAACTGTTGTCCTGAAGGCTTTCCTTGTTTGAAGTATTGTTAAAGGATTCTTAATTTCCCTTTAAACCTACTCACAACTTAACGTTCATTTCACACCCACCTAAGCTATTGAGATCCATTTGGCTTTGTTAACTTTCCCTATGAAACACCCTTGATTTATTTTTGTACTCTTCAAACCTTTCATATACCTCATATCCCAATGGTTTGAATTTCTCTTACTCTATCTGCTCTTCTTGACAAGCAACCCAACCAAAACAAAACAAAACAAACAATCCCTATGATTTTAATTAGCCTAAAATCAATCAAGTTATATCTATATACAAATATAGAGAGAGCCTTCTCTGAGTCTAGGAAGGCTAGGTCAATAGGACTCCAAAGTTGGTTTGATGTTACCCTTGTCTATTTGGTCTTTCCAATCTGACAAATTATAGGAAATTAACATAATGGCAATCACAGTGGGACACTTATTGAAAATTGTAAGTGTTATATAAAGAACTCAGAAAACTCAAAAATATCTCAAAATTGGTATCCAATTGTTGATGGTGGACAATAAACAAATCCTCAAAACCATTAGCATCATCCACCTAGTGACTCCACTGGTCTCCAGTAGACCTGGTGACTCCACTTTTTCTCACAGACTCCCCTAGGAATGTATTAATCAATCCTAATAGTAGGAAAACCAGTCACATACTGTGTGAATTCAGTAATTTTTTAGATAGGTCCATTTTTTAAAACTCTTATAAATTTTTAGCCTCTCTGTGTTGTAGGTCTGAAATCTGGCTTCACAAAGAATCAGCATCGGATCTCACCCTGACCCAAACCCTCCTACTATAGTTGATGACCCAGAAATAATCTCAAGAAAAACCTCTAGGACTGAAGATTCAACTATTGTTAGACCAATCCACAAAGAGAGTTCTTTTCCTAAAAACCTTACATCCTTGCAAGATATCCAATTTTACTTGCACCATAAAAGAAACCTATTCAGAACTAAGTCTCAAATTTGGATAGACCAGACAAAGCTTGAGCCTACCAGCTTATAAAAGAGTCCTAGTAGAGAAGCCTCTCCTTCCACTCCTCCTGATCTTCAGCTTCTCTAGCACTTTGACTCATTTTGTTCCAAATCTGCTCAATATCAGCCAGCTGGTCCAAGTACTTCTGCTAACCCCACTTATACACCCACTGTGCAAACCACTTCATTTCATCCTCCACCCCCACTCATAAACCCTCCTCTTATAAATCCTCCTTGGGTTTTATTACCACCCATCATGGCAGCATGTTATGCCCCTCTGTTATCACCACAACGTTTATTGCCTATGCCACTGAACTATCAATCTAAAATCCCTCACTTTAATGGGTCTGATTCTACAACTGCCCAACAACATGTAGACAAGATGAATGATGCTTTTGACTACCAAGAAATAGAAGAGGAGATTATAAAAATGAGAATGTTTGCCAAAAGTTTAGGAGGAGAGGAAAAGAAATGGTTCAAATATTAAACCCTAATAACATTCATGATATCCCTTCTCTTTATCAAATATTCATAAACAAGTGGGAGACTAAGAAAATCCTCTTCAAATCTTATCAGAGTATGACAACCTGAAAAGAAATGTTGGGGAGAGTGTTCAAGACTATTTCAATAGGTTTAATACTGTATATAATGCACTTCCTCCCCACATGAAACCCCCACAAGGTCTAGCCCTAGTAAAATTTCCAGATGGATTTGATCCAGAAATGGCTTACCAATTAAGAGAAAGAGATCCCCTTACCCTAGAAGACATGCAAAGGGGAGCAGTAATTGTAGAAGCCAATCTAATTGCTAAAAGGGCTAGAATGAGAGTAGAAAAGAGGGTTACATACACAGAGGAACCTGTGGCCTCCACATATGATGCTAAAATTGATATTCTAGTTAAGATAATGGAAAGGATGATGGAGAGAATTAACTTGAATGAAAGAGCACCCCCTAGGGAAAACCAAAAAAATCCTCAAAAAAAAAACAGAAACCAAAACTTCAGAAGAGATCCTCCTCAAATAATACTAAGAGAAACTGACCAGCAAATCAGACCTCCTTTCCAAGAAAAATATGTAGATGAAGAGGAGAGAGAGACTGAGGAGCCAGAAGAAAACCATGTCAATCTAGTAGACTCCAATAATGAGGATGATGTTTTTCTCACAGAAGAAGAACAAGGTCTGTTTTCCTCAAACCAAACTGAAAGATTATATAAGGATTCTGAAGAATACAAACTAGGGTTTGAAAATGCTATCATGGAGGTTCATAGGCAGTATGACCTCAGAAGTAAGAAATCCCAAGATGTCTTCGAGAGGAGCAACCCAGAAATTTATGCTAGGAAGACCCCTAAAAACAATCCTAGAAAGATAGCAGAAAATACAAACACCATGGCTAAGAATGCTGATCAAAGCAAAAAAAAAATCAGCCAACATAATGGTGACCCAAGTTTCCCTAGTACATCAGCTAGTGGCCCTCAAAAAACTGTTTTAACTAAGATCCCAAATCAAAATCAACAAGCTAAATTTGCTTAAAAGACAATGTTTGACAAAACTGATTTAAATCTACCATGAACACAGACACCATTCAGTATTGACAGTGAAATTTCCTAGATAAAAATAGCCATACCCCTTACTGAATTAGTGACTCAAGATGTATATAGATCTCAAGTTTTGAAAGCTTTAAACATAGGAAATGACATCGATACTCTAAATATGACTTATGACAAGGTAGAATTGTTGTTTGGATCGGAGGTAGAGGGAAAATTTCAAGAGGGAGTTGTGCCTCCATTCTATGTCAGTTTGAACATCCATGACAAAATCCTACACAATGCCATGCTAGACTCGGGTGCTTCACATAAACTCATGCCAAAGGTAGTGATGGAAAGATTAGGCCTTGAAATAACCAGACCATAAAAAGACTTGTACTCTTTTGATTCAAGTAGAGTTAAATGTCTGGGTCTGATCAAAGATCTATGTGTCAATCTGGCACAAATACCAGCAAAAAACCTTGTCATGGATATTGTAGTGGTTGACACTCCCCCGAAATATGGCATTCTTATATCAAGATCATGGGAAGACAAAATCCAAGGAACCCTCCAAATGGACATGACATATGCTACCATCCCAGTCTTTAACCAAACAAGAAGACTGTACAGAGAAACTCACATGAAATACATGGTAAGAAGCCAAGATAAGCCAAATAACACCCCTCTCTATTCTTTCCATTCAGACCTTGATTCATTCATTTTGTACAATGAAGATGACATTAATGAACAAGTAGCTGAAAAAGGGGAAGAACAAGACCTGTCAAAACAGTTAAAACAAACACAAAATGAAGAACATAATAGTCAAAACCCTAGCAGCCATGAACAACAACATAATGGAAAATCTGAACTTGAGACTCTTTGGAACATGAGATTTGATGGCTCTTGTGGAAAATTTGGTTCAGGAGCAGGTGTTTGGATACACAACACTAATGAAGGTCACTCTTACAAGTTGGATTTTCAATGTACAAACAATATTGCAGAGTATGAAGCTTTTCTCCTTGAAAAGTATGGGAGCTAAGAAGATTTCAATTTAGGGAGATTCTGAGGTGATTATTAGGAAAATTAAAGGAGAATATTCAGCCAAAAATCCTACGCTAAGAGAATATAGAAATGATGCCTTAGACCTCCTAAATTTTTTTGAAAATATGAACTTACCTCTATCCTAAGAACTCAAAACAGCCTTGCAAATGAACTAGCCTTTGTTGCCAGCACTTGCCAACTACCTCATGTCAATGAACAATACACATTAAAAGTCAAATACAGACCAGCAGTCCCTGATAACATATATTATTGGCAAGTATTTGAAAATGACAAGCAGATTGAAGACTTCTTGCAGCCCAAAACTAAGTTTGAAATGCCAAAATCAGACTTAGATCATGAAGAGAACTGCTCTGCTGAGGAAAAGACACACAAAACAAAGCTGCCTTATGTTGCTGATATAAATCTGCTAGAACACCCTCATGAGGCAGAATTATGTGAGGATTTAGACAAAAGGGACCTTGAGGTATTGCAATGAAAAGATAACTTATTGCCAAGAGGACTTGCCCCCTTAGAAGAATTGTTTGATTTCAATGATGTTGCTATCAAGCCTAAAATGGAATCCACTGATATAGATGTAGAAGAATGCAACATAGGTAGTGAGGAAGAACCCAAAATTGTAAAACTGTCCAAAACACTACTAGCTCTTATGAAACAGAAATACTTTGAGTTATTCAAATAATTTAAGGATGTGTTTGCATGGGGCTATGAGGACTTGAAGTCCTATGGTATAAGCATCATTCAGCATAAGATTCCTCTCAAGGAAAACTAGAAACCATTCAAGCAGAAATTACGTAGGATAAAACCTGTCCTAATGCCTCTAGTTGAGAAAGAAATTAAAAAGATGTATGATTCTGGAATAATAGTCCCACTCAGGTACTCGGAATGGGTCTCAAATCTTGTATCAGTGAGGAAGAAAACATGGGAAATTAGGCTATGCATAGACTTCATAAATTTAAACAAAGACTCCCTGAAAGACAACTACCTTTTACCTAAGATGGATCATATATTGCAAAGGGTGGTAGGCTCCAAAAGAATATCTTTGATTGATGGTTTTTTAGGGTATAATCAAGTGCTAGTACATCCAAATGATCAGCACAAAGCCACCTTCAACACACCTTGGGGCACCTTCATGTATGTCAAAATTCCTTTTGGGTTAATGAATGTCGGGGCCACTTTTCAAAGAGCCATGGACATTGATTTTTCCAAAGAAATAGGTTACTTCATTGTGCTATACCTTGATGACATCACAGTTTACTCAAAGACTGATGAAGAACACCTAGTTCACCTAAGAAAAGTCTTTGAAAAGTGTAGAAAGTATGGTTTATCTTTGAATCCCAAGAAAAATCTGTTTGGTCTTCAAGAAGGAAAACTTTTAGGCCACATCATATCTGAATAATGGATAAAGATAGACCCAAAAAGGATTGAGGGGGTATTGCAGATCAGTCACCCTAGGAACATCAAAGAGTTGCAATCTTTCATTGGAAAGATCAACTTCTTAAGAAGGTTCATACCAAACCTTGCAGAACTCCTAAGAAACATTACAAACATGTTGAAAAGAGAAATAGGATTCAAATGGACTGTAGAAGCAAAAAATCCTTTGAACTAGTAAAACAAGCACTTACCCAAACACCAGTTCTAATTAGCCCTGACTTTACCAAGGACTTCTTCATCTTCTTATTTGCATCAAAGCACACAATTGCTGCAGTATTGCTACAAAAGAACATAATTGGACAAGAACAACCCATATATTTCTTCAGCAAGGCACTAAAAGATGCACCTCTAAAATATAACATTATGGAAAAACAAGCTTTAGCCCTAATCAAAGCATTGAAATATTTCAGAGTTTACATTTTGCATTCACATGTCATTGCTGTTGTTCCTCATGTAGTTGTTAAGGACATACTAACTCAGGATCCTGAGGGTAAAAGAGGTAAGTGGATTGTTGTCATCTTAGAGTATGATATGGAGATCAAGCCCACCAAGCTAATCAAAGGACAAGGATTGGCCAAACTGATGGCTGAAGCAAACTTTCAGGCATTGGACATAAACATGGTACATTCCTTGGATGAACAAGAGTAGCTGGTGACTCCACCTATTGAAGAAGCATTTTTGAACCCACTCTGGTATGCTGATATATTACATGTTATTTTTAATCTAAATGCTCCTCCTGGTTTGTCCAAAAAAAAGGCCAGATTCTTGAAACAAAAAGCTATAAATTTTTGCATTCTAGACAAAGTTTTATATAAGAAAAATTATGTTGGTATCTTGCTTAAATGTTTACTTGAAGAAGATGTAGATAGAATCATGCATGAGTTTCATGAAGGAGAATGTGGAGGTCATCTCTATTGGAAAACCACTGCCAACAAAATCCTTAGAGTTGGTTTCTATTTTCCCACTCTTTTCCTTGATATCCACAAGCTAGTAGTGACTTGCCATAAATGCCAAATCTTTGAGGGAAAGAGGAAACTACCGCCTTTTCCTTTACAAACAATCAGTGTTGAAGCTCATTTTCACCAGTGGGGTTTAGATTTCATTGGAGAAATCCACCCTGCCTCCTTTGCCCAACACAAATGGATCCTCACTGCAACTGAGTATTTCACCAAATGGATAGAAGCCATCCCTTCAAGGACTGCCACTAACTTGGTAATCATCAAATTCCTTGAAACCAATATTTTGTCCAGTTTTGGATGTCCAAGGAAAATCATCACTGATAATGTTGCCGCATTTAAATCCAAGAGAATGGTAGACTTTTTCCACAAGTATCACATTACATTAAGGCATTCTACAACTTATTACCCTCAAGGTAATGTGTTGGATGAGTCCTCTAACAAAATTTTGGTAAATATCAAAGAAATTGTTGTAAGAGAACAAAAATTCATGGCACAACAAATTGGTGCATGCACTATGGGCAGACAGATTAACAAGCAAGAAATCAATTAATATGTCTCCCTATCAACTAGTGTATGGCATGGATGCAATTTTTCCAACATCCTTGGGA